>JADDOH010013256.1:0-79319 GCA_016648135.1 Agrypnia vestita | reverse complement strand
TTGGGAGCAATATCCTTTATTGTGTGTAATGAAATTCATCCGAATACTTGCATTACACTAGGATACGCCAGAAAATATTATTTCCAATTTTTGTTAAATTCCTTTTTTACCAGTATTTACAATTCAGAATATTTTGAGTTTGTTCAAATCTTTCAGAACAGTGCTGGATTTATGTCACAGAGACATTATTAATCAATTAATGTATATTATAGATATCTCACAGAAACGAAACTGTATTAATTATGGGAAAGTAGGTATAGAAGTCGTGTTACAATTGTGTAAAGTGATCACTTAAGCCAACCATAAAAAGACAGGTCATAAGTCCTGTTACACCCAAATGACTTCTATACCTACTTTCCCATAATTAATACAGTTTCGTTTCTGTGAGATATCTATAATATACATTAATCATTTTGTGTTTATATTGGGCGCTTCCTTTAAAATGTTTTAAATTCGCTTCGCACCTTCATCCCCAATCGACGCATTCCGGGTCCGGTCCCGGGAGCAGGGGGCAGTCGACGGCAATAACGCGGGTAATTCCGCGTGGCGGAATAAATTTGGCGATATCGCGGCGCGATTCTGAAGGATGCGTCCTCCTAATTAGTCGTCCCGGTGTGCGGGCATTAAACGCGGATGAGCAATCAATAACAACACCGCGATAGTAAAATAATTATCGCGGGTAGGGGGGCGGGGGCGCGGGGCGCGGGGCGCGGCGGCTCCGGCCGGGGCGCGCAGCATCCCCCGCGGAGGGGCTGAGGTGGGGGGGCGGCGGGCGGCGGGGACGCCCTCGGCCCGGGCGTCTGGCAGCAGTAGACACTCGGGCGGCGGCCGCGCTCCACGCCGCTCCACACGCCGCCGCTCCGGCCGCTGCGCCGCCATGTTCCCGCTCAGCGCGGCCATTTCCCCGGCCCGCCCTCCGCGCCGGGAACCCTTCTCTGACGAGCCCTCGGTAATGCCGACCTCCCGCTTCGCCCCGCACTCCCCGTTCACTCTCGGAGGCTCTTTTCGTCACTTAAACTTCCGATCGAGAACTATTAATTTTCCGCAATCCCCCAGCGTCCGAAGCTCGCGAAGTTGCGGCGAGCTCGAGTCGGTGGTGATCAGTTCGAATGCGACGAAGTTATCTTACATTCTGTGTCCCGGTCCGCGGAAATATTCAGTTTCGGTAATGGACGACCCCGCGGGAAGAATGGGTGAGAATCATTTTGTAATTATTATATTTTGCTTTACGATAATATTCAAAAAATTCGTTCAACTTTACACCGCGTTTTACCATCGTGCGGTCAAATTATTTTGATCGCACCTTCGTATCTGACACATAATTCGTGCAAATTAAACCTAATTGTACATTTTTTTAATGTTTTTCTTTTTCATCTAGCCCATTCCTATCGCGTATAAAAATGAATTAACTTTTCACGGTGTGTTAACCGAAGAAAATATTATTTTTGTAGAGATAACAATGTTACATGTATTTAAAATTAAGGAATGATGGTATGGATGAGAAATTGTCATTTTTTAAATAATTTTTTCGTCCTGGTAACACATTTTTGGTTACGAGAAGATTCCCGTCGGGAGAGGGCGTAACTTAGCGTGGGTAGGCGGGTACCTACCTAAGTGTGTAGGCACTTGGTACGAAGGTACTTATACTTATAGGTACCTATATGAATATAAAAATGTATGTTAACTATACCGCTCAGCTTGTACCGCTATAATAATTAATATTTATCCGGCTACAGTTTTAGAACAAATGAAGTATTAATTTGAGATTTTACGGGTATAAGTAAAAAGTATCTTTATGACAATTAATATTTTAGTGATAATGTGTTTATAATTATTATTTTGAAAATGTAGTTAATACGTTGAATTTTATATTATTTCAGGGATGTACATAAATTCATTAAATAAATAAATAGGAAATATTATTCATAACCGAACTACCGCCCGACGGACATAATATAATACAGTTACATTTTAAATTATTTTAACATTATCTCATTGTGTGTAAGATAATTTTACTAACTTTAATAATTTATTTTAATATTATTATCATGAATATTATATTAGTATTACATTATTTTATTGAATGTGTATTTTTCAATGAACCTCATTTATTATTATGATGTATTTTCTTATTTTTAATCGAGTGCTGAAATATTTATAATATTATGTAGATGTTAAGAAGTATGGATTACAGAATAGTCTTTTTTGCTTTAAATTATTTATTAGATACAAATAATTACACTTTTATGAATTACAAATTAGTATAACGATCACACAGTGCACATATTAACAAACGTGTTACGTTAAAATAACGTAATATGACGTTCTCCGTGTGATCTTATCACGTTATCAATGTGTAATTGTTTCTGTTACATGTATCGATTTCCACAGTTACAGGACAGATAAGGATATTTTATCTACGCTAATCACCTCCAGGAGTAAAAATATCCGAATAGTACATCCGCGTACGGGCCAATGACTATCAAACAATCCTAAATCATGATTTCTAAATGGTTGTTACATTTTATTACACAAGTTCAATGACCTTTCATTAATTTAATTGTTTAAATTATTATTAATCGAAATTTTTGATTTTACATGACACCTGCTAATGCGAAATGCAACATGTTTCTGCAAATAAGCCAAATAATTACAAAATACTTTATTATTTCATATGGAGAAAAAAATCACAGTTAATTATGTGTAAAAGTGTGGATGCAATATAAATGAATTCGTTATTTTTATTTGTAGTTCGTACCTACTTTATCCGTAATATTTAATTAGGTATAAAATTAGCATAATTATATTTTAGTAGGTATAAAATAAGCATATTGCTTAAATTACATTAATATTATGAAGATAGCAAAAATAATATATTATTCACAATGTTCAATCAGTGCTTGTTTTATTAAATATACAAGTTAGACAAAAGCATTGTCATTTTTTTATGTAACTGTTCGTCGTATTCTTTATTTTATTAGTTACGAGTATAATTCTGAATAATGGAATCTGCCAAATTTGCAAATTATCTCCAAAAAGCGGCACGCAAGTCTGAATTATTTTTTGCTCCTAGGCTGACTTGTGAGATATGCTAGGATTTTCAGAACACGTTATACTTCCGTGAAACGGTCTCGCGAAACTATGCTAACCTGTGTGTAAAATATAAGCTGTTGTACAGTGCCCTAATAGCCGTTTACATACTAACGAAACTATGACTCATTTGAGTCATAGGCATTTGACTCAAACAAAATTTTATATTTGAAAGACATGGACCTTCAACTGCTTTGTCCTCATTCCTTTCTGTCACGGGCGTTGTCCATCGAGTACATGTAGAGAGGCTATAACTATTTTTTTAACATCCATATTTTCGATGGTCTACCTATCGCTCTTCTAGCCTTTACATTCCAAAATGTTTAAGAATTATTTTTATGGCCTTTCTTCATTTTAATATAAAATTTAATATAAAAGTTGAATAACGTCAAACAAAAGAAGACCATCTTGAAGAAAAGAGTAGTTCTTCTCGCAATATTATTTATTATACATGGCTCTTATTTTTTTATACTAAAAATGTTTATAAACATACTAATTTGTTAAAATAAGACAATTTTTAACAGTTATTATTGGTGTTTTAAATTTATCCCCGTCGCATACCTAAGGCCTTCATGGAGGCTTCCTTTTGAGGTAATACAAAAATATCCTTAAATTATTTAAAAATGATCAATGTTTTTTAAATTGTATTTATTGTATACCTGCTCAAAAGTAATCACAATCGAATGACTATTGAAATTCCATTCTACAAAACAATGTCACCTAAGCGTATAAACATGTTTATTCATAACTGTAAATAATTTCCGAATAAGCTACAATATATTACACCACTCGCTTTGTAATATTTTATATGGTATCATAATAATAGGTCATGACAGAGGCGTGTATGTGTTAAGCCAATAGACCGTCGGCGGACGCACACACGAAGCTAGTACTCACTTAACCGAATTCAGCTTTAATACAAACAGTGTTGCCTGTAATCGGCCTTCACTCGTTCGATTTCCTTGTTTCAAAAAAAATCCATACGCCCCGCTGGAAAAATAATTATTATTAAGGGAAAAGTACCGCCGAGACGCGACGTGACGCCAGCCGTGTCACGTGGCGGACAGAGTAAAGGCATGCAGCGCTTATGTGTGGGTAAATATAGTGTACGTTGGTATTGATCCGACGTATAAATTAACAATACAAACAGGAAGGGCAGAGCCGGCTCCGTGATTACTGGGCCTGGACTAGAATTGCTACTTTTCGAGGCAAAACAATGATTTTTTTAAATAAGAGCAGTTTTAAAATCGCGACCTGTAGCGCAAGTTACAATTTGACGAATTTAGAGACCCGCTCTTTAGAGGGGCACAGAATCTCTGAGAAATTTGATGTTGAACTAAAAGCAAGAGAGATATATTGAATAGAATAAAACACTTGTAGATCCCATTTTATCCAGCTTCCGCCGGGTTTTTACAAGTTTTCGTACAATCAGTAGTGATGGTATTTTAATCGTTTACACAATAATTGTTATTTAAGATTTGTATCTGATTCTGTCGATGATTAGTAACTGGCTTTTAACAATACGACGGGAGCCATCGGAGCTAGATAACAGTTAAATCGCAGTTACCAATGATCGATTCTTCAGATACAAATCTCAAATAACAGCACCACGTGTAACCGACTAAAATAACCGTTTGTTCATCACTAACGTTCGGTTTTTGTTCCAGATTCGTTATTTTAATTACCTAATAGTTAAACCTTTAACATTTATCCGGGTACTGCTATTCATGCTGTGACATTTCGGAATATCCAGCGAGACGGACCCTTGCAACCCTAAATGCGTCCCTGCCTAAGTTGGTCGTTAAAGGCTTACATATGACATAATTTAAATAATGACCTTTCAAGAATAAAGCAGCATTAAGTTTTATTATTTTTAAATTTACAAGTAGGTGATGATTTTTATGTATTAATTTTAAAGGAGGCTGATGTACACATTCATTGTAGTTTAGTATATATGTATAAAACAAACTAGTCCATTTAAACTAAGTGTGACATACATTGGTATTGCAAAATTTTTATTTCGGCAGATTTGTTTATTAAATAAGATTGAACGAGATGGATATTCAGATTAATCAATTGATCTATTTTTAGTTTTTTATTTCCTCTATTTTTCTTCTATTTCCACATTCTTTTGGATAAAAGCCTTTCTAAATAATCACCAGTATCACTTGCCTTCGGCATTTAACTATTTCTTCAATCCACAAAGTTAAACGGACCTCTAAAACAATAAAATTAAATACTGTTATTGGTTAACTCAACAAAACAACACAACAACTTAATGTCAATAATGTAACAAAGGTTTTAACTCTAAAAGTAATTCAAAAGTTTGTTAATGATGAGAAATAACTCAAGGACATTAAATTACACACTAATCCACCAATCTACAGTATATAAGAATCTACAGTATATAATAAGTGCAGAAGTAACCTGCCTGAAAACTTCTACTTCATCTAGTACCTAACGCCTTGAGACCTTGTCAAATTATTTTAGGATGCACGATTGAACAATGGATGAAATATGTTTCCTCAATTCAATTTATTCATAATATAAGTCTTAAAATCATGACATGATTCAAACTATCTCTCTGGAAGATGTGCTATGTATCTAATTGAATGAGATGAAAGGATTTTATGATAGAATTGACTTAAATGTATGTATGAGAGAATTCAGGATAATGACATCTGATCACTATAGTCATCTTGCAATTATGGCGATCTTCGTTGTTCAATAAGCATGACACTGGATTTATACACCGGGGCTTCCAAGTTCGATACCCAGTGAAGACTCAAAACAAATCAAAATAAAATAAAATCATTCAATCATTGTGATTAGAAGATACATTATTAGATACAGGCGCCTTGTGAACTACTTCCTTGAATATTTCTCACACGGATTTTGATCTAACCAAAATGCATGTTAGCCTAAATCTAGATTAACACGCATTTTGGGATAGTGTTAGTGTGTGAATACTATAGTTGTGTATGTAATGGTATTTACACGTCTTGATGAAGAGACTGGTACGTCTTGAAACCGGAAGACTAAATATCTCAGTAAGTGGTTAAATACAAACGTTTTGTTAAAATGCCTGACCACAAAATTAATGTTTTAAATATAAAAAAAAAATTCTTCCTTGATGTTGTGAACATTAGCGCTTAGCGGGCATATCATGCACATTATCGAATTCGTTATCGACTAGCTGATTCTAGCAATATTTCTAACAATGTGCAGTAATCGATAAATCCAGTTGAGATAACAGTTTTTTAACTAAATTGCTCTAAAAGTATCTTCAGTCATACAGTTAGCGAGTAAATGATAATATAAACTAAGTACTGAATATTTAAAAATATTAATATTAAGCGGTTATAGTATATGATATTTATAAATCGGTTAAAAGAGTTTTATGGAGCTTGTTGGTCTAATGGCTACAACACTCACCTAGTGGTCTAGTAGTAGGGATTCGAGCCTCGTTCCAGGAGACCACCGAGATCGTTCTATTTTCATAACGCAGGCGTTTAGATTATTTTCAAAATAGTAAGAATATTAATGTGACCCGACTTGCGTGTGCGCACCTCATTTTTTTATAAAATTTATCAAATTAAATTTATTTTAAAATAAGAAGGTAGGTCCTTGAATAGGTTTTAACCAATCTCAAAAAATATACTTAGAAGGAAATAAAACATGTATTATCTTTAAAAAAATTGATTTATACTACGATAATATGAAACGTCACCTATTTTTTATCGATTAGTGGATGAAAGCCTCCCCAAGTGTCTCACTTTTTTTAAATAATCGCATGACAGATCTGTCCATTTGCCGCACAATTTGTGAGGTGAAGTCTTAAGGCGATCGTCTAGCAGAATGAGCAAATTTCACCATTTTTTCTCATATCTTCTCTTGCGTTTTTTATTACATTTTTGTATGGAAATATCTCATTTTAAAATTTATTCATCAGGTAACATATATTTTAAATACGAATATCTTATTAAAATGTCACAAACTAAATTATGTAATTTATAAATAAATTACCAAACCTTCGATGTTTTAAAAATGAACAAAATTGCTCGACTTTATGGGCCTTTTATGACTGAACGGCGTGTTGAGATGTCTTTTTTATTCAATAATATTATAAAGTAAACGTTTATCTTAAATTTGTTATAATTATTGCAAAATCTGTTAATACGTTTACATGCAATTTATGTTTTAAAAAATACTGTTTTTTAAATTATTTTTATTTTTTATGTGTTTTTTTCGATCCTTTTAAAATTGTTTATAACTTTTTTTCTTTAATAAATTAAAGGAATAGACATTTTTATTTTAAAATTAATACAAAAAAAATCAAAAAATTATTCTCGATTTCAGATTTTAGCTATTTAATCAAGGCACTGCGTATTGTGTCATAAATACGTTGCGTCTTGATTAAATATCTAAAATCAGGAATATCGACAAAGATTTTGATTTTTTTTTGTTTTTATTGTAAAATTATTATATCTATTCTTTTGACTATTGAAGTAAAAAAGTTGTCAACCATGTAAAAAGAGTTGAAAAAAACCCACAAAAAAAAATAATTTAAAAAACAGTATTTTTTAAAACATAAATTGCATGTAAACAAACTAACAGATTTTTCTATAATTGTAACAAATTTAAGATAATCGTTTACTTTGTAATATTATTGAATAAAAAAGACATCTCAACACGCCGTTCAGTCATAAAAGGCCCACAAAGTGGAGCAATTTTCTTCATTTTTAAAACACGTAAGGTTTGGTAATTTATTAATCAATTATTTAATTTAGTTTATGACATTTTAATAAGATATTCGTGTTTAAAATATATGTAACCTGATGAAGAAATTTTTTAAATTAGATATGTCTCTACAAAAATGTGATAAAAAACGCAAGAGAAGATATGAGAAAAAACGGTGAAATTTGCTCATTCTGCTAGACGATCGCCTTAATGGAAGCGAATAAATACATCGATATGATTGCTCAGTTTGTTTAGAAGTTGCCTACTACGTTATGGTGTGCCTATTCATAATATTCGTTCTGCATTTTGGTGACATGGGATAATGCATGTCTTCGATAATGCAAATAGTTATTTGCTATTTAATGACAAATAGGCCATAATTATCTTGTGAGTTTGGAGAGTGAATCATGTTATTTCATGCCACGCATTTCTGCTTTGATGATGCTTTGCTCATGTGGAACGCATGAGTGAGGAGAGGATGAAAAAAACATGCAAGACGCAAGTTTTGAAGGCATTTGGAACAGCAAACGCTCGCAAAAGACCTGGCATGATCAGATGTATCAAATATTGGAGTGTAAAACCGAAGAGTGAATAAAGGTGGATACAAAAGAGTGTTGCGTGCCCACCCCTGCGGGGAAACGGCGTGATGGTAAACTTTGTAATACACACAAGTTGAATTATTTTTGTCTTATAGCTTCGTTTTGTATGGTTATATTTTCGAGGAGAGCAGTTCCTCTCATCATCAGGTGCAATAAATAACTGAATACAGAATTTTGCCGTTCTTTTCGAAAAGGGCACGGATCGCTTAGGTTAGTTATAATTACGCCTGATGAGAAGGATTTCTCCGCTCGAAAGTATAGTTGTGAAAAAACATCTCGTGTGTGTATAACAATGTTTTATTTAGTGTAAATTTAAATGTTATATTATTTATTGAATTGGCGTTAACTTTGTGGAATGACATTATAATTATATATAAATAAATAGATTACTTGTCTAAGACCACTAATGAGTTTAAGATGATTACACAACTAGTTTCGACAACTATCGATGTTGTCATCAACGGGTGATGATTTAAACTGAAGCATAAGAGTAAAATAAATTTAAATGATTATGTTGCACCACAAAGTAACTTCCACATCCATCAATAATATGTTAGTCGGTTAGTTAGTTTGATGATTTCGTCAGTCTAGTGTGTTACGGCAGTCTGACGGCTTCTTGATTCCACTCAGAGACATCTAAATCAATTTTTCTATTTCCTCTGTACCTAAATAATCTATAGAAGAATTCCAGGATATAGATTTTTCTGAATAAGCAGTTGACGTACCTATTCAAAAGGGTTTTGCAATCCTAACGCAAATAACATCATCATTTAGATTTTGCCTAATAGGTTCCATGGATTGAGTGACTTAATGCAACAAAATATAGTGAATGGTACCCACCGCTTACCCAGGACCGTTCTAAGAGCAAAAGCTTCCTGATCGGTCCTACTCAATTGTCTCCAGGTTGACATTTTTTAAATACTACTTTGCAAGACCGTGCAAGACCGCACGGCCGGAGAAACAAGCCATTCACTGTCCGCACCGTGAAATAAATCTTTATTAAAAAATATATTTGTTCATGTAATATATATACATATATTTTTTTTTTTTTCATTTCATATACACATCATACGCAATAAAATACAAAAAAAGTTATTTTACTGAATACAAATTTTTTTTAACGAATTTTCTTACATCGACCGTTCCCCCACATCACTCTAAGGCCCCGCTGTGACGTGGTTATTTTTTAAATCTATAAACACGAAGTTGTTTTCAACTTGCCCGACTCCAACACATCTAAAATCCACCAAGCAACTCATTAATTACCCCGGGATGAAACAAAAAAGCACAATTGAAAGCGTACGGCGCTAAATTGTTTTCACTTGAAAAAAACAAGCCTTTCTGCTCGGTTACTTTATTTTCCAAATGCTTTTCCTGTCACTTTGCGGGGTCGGAACGTAAAGGCTTAATCGGTGCGTGCCTCACAGGAAATGAGTTTCACCCAAGATATTAAATATTTGAGGTAAATTGCTTTAAAACATTCTGAATTTAATTTGAACATAGGCAAATTTAAGACATAAAAAAATAACCCACAAAAACCAAGTTTTTATTATACTCCCTTTCTTTGTAAAATATAACAACAATTAAAGACGAATTAAAACAAATAACATAATACTAAACTTACAGTAATTTAATATATTTCTAAAATGTCAGATGTTTTGAGCTTTGATAAGACACTTCATGCCTTGAAGATTAAATTCTAAAAACATTTGTCAGTCAATTTAGATTTTCGACATTCGTAGTGAAGTACCTATTATGTATACCGACGGAGTAATTCAAATTTAGAAAATATTCCGCGACGTTATCGGGACGCTATGCTAGAAATCAAACTTTTCTAATGATTCCAATTTGAAAAAACCAATAAAATTTCTAAAAATCCGAAATTATACTATAATTATTAATTTTTTTAACGAAAATTTGATAGATCTTCTTGATTGTCGCCACGAGTATACTTGCCAAGTTTCAGGTCGATTGGATCACGGGAAAAGGGTCAAAAATCGATCCAAAGTTTTTGTTGACGGCAAGCCGGCAAGCAAGCAGACGCCACGAGTTAATATAAAGGGAGTAAAAATGAGAATCTTTTTTGTTCTAAAATATTTTTTTTGCTGCACCAGATAATTGATTTATAAATAAATAAAACTTTTATTATAACAAACACTGTATATTCATATATACAGTATGTAACAAAACTAGTTTACAATACGTAATATGACACGTAGATTAATTGAGTCCTAATATGAATAGTTATTGAGATACGCAACATCAGATTTTACATTTTTCTTCAATATTTATATTTTTTTAAATTTTGTACTTTTAATGAAAGTCTTTTAATGAAAAAAAAAATCGAAAATTGCTTTAGTGTTATTCAAAAAAAATTAAAACCTTGCAGCAATTTGAACCAGTATCTTTCTGCAGTTCTTTTAATTTTTTCCGGTCCTTTAAACATTTCTTTACAATGATCATAAATATTAAACATTTCGTCAAATGGATCATTTTTGCCAAAATAAAAACTTATTTTGTCAATCATTAATAAATTGTAATCGTAATAGTTGATTTCTTGAAATTTGTCCAGAAGTTCAGTTATACACAAACGAAAAATACAAATTGGCCAACATTCGATAACTGACAGTGGTTGGTCAGTTAGAAATCCATCGATTTAGGGTTGAAAACTTAATTATTAATTTACAGATAATGCATGTAGACGTGCGAAGAATCCACGCCGAAAATAAAATGCAACATTCGTCTGTACGGTTTCCTACCCTAATCCTATGTCCTGGGACACAACCCTGGCGACTCAAACCCCACCCTTATTCAGGGTGGTTCCATTTTGTGTAACTTACGATACATGATATACACGAACAACGGAAAAAAAGTATATTAATGTAACTCTTGGAATATAGACTACTGACAAATTTAAATAATCAATTGAGGATAACTTTTAATAAAAACCTTTAAAAACGTTTATCATTCATATTTTAAAATATTTATTGATGCTATATAGTACATACATAGAAATTTTTTCACTTCTTCAAAAAAACAAAATCACGTAACACAATGCCCAAGAAATATTTCAAATTAAAGATAAATAATGATCTGTATGCTTAAAAATGGCATATTGCAAAATACATTACTTAAAGCCCGCCTGGATGGTTTGTGAATATATCAGGATGTTTGTGTATATATTTGGATGAATTTCCATGTAAGTAGGATGTAACTGCACTTGGTGAGAAATAACTAAATAAAAAAGTTTATTTTTGGAAAGTACGATATTTTCGTAAAATATATCTAGGTTATTTTCATAAGTGTCCTAACATAAAAGTAAATACTGGTAAATTTTGGTACATTGAATTATTATTGAACGCATGGGAAGTAGGTAACTACAAGGGGCATATATTGCAGCATAACATTTATGTAAGCATTTATTTGGAAAAAAAATCGAATGTGACAATACTTTTTGCATTGTCATATTCCCCATATTTTAATATAACACAATTTTCTGTCACATAAATATCTAATTTCGATCTTTTTTCCAAAATATATATGTCTGCGTAAAAGTCATACTTCAATGTACGCACCGCACACGCCTGGTAACTGCTTAGGTTGGACAAAAAAGCTTAGTTGATCGATTTATTAATACAAAAATAAAGCCTAAAGAGTATATTTTTCTTGAAAATTAATGATTTCTTCCAGTCATATGACAAAATGTCAGATGATTGTGTAGCTATTTTAAAAGAAATATGCGTGAGCGTATTTATCTTGTATTCGCAAGTCATTATTGTATAATTGCTGAGAATTGCATTTGTGTAGATTTTGGCATATTCCACTATCTCTGTTATTATTGTTTAAACCAATAATTTAATGGTAATAATAATAATTGTTGTCTTTACTTGTACAACAATATATAATTTTATAATAGTCAAATCAAAGTTTTTGACTCTCCCGCTAAGAAAGTATTTAATCTTAAAATTTTGTTAAAATATAGAATACTCAAAAATGATCTCAGATTATTAAACGTATTTATATGTTAATATTAGTATTCTTTTAACCTTTTATCTCCATGATCTTCGAAACAGTCAGCTATCGTTTTAACTCTAGACCATAATACTCTGTGTATTACTTTAAATTAATTCACGTTTAATAATGTATCAAGAACTAGAGATTCCAGAACCTTCCTATACATTATGGACTATGACACCACTGACGATGATAATAATGATAATGATGATGAATATATAATACTCGTTCAGGTATAACTAACGATTGTCAAAAATTTCAGTAGCAAAACTGCCTTGAGACGCGAACACGGAATACGTGTCATGTCAATATTATTTCTATTTTCAAACTAAGCTAACGATTGTGTGATAGAAATGCTAGTCTCCTGGAATGGGGCTTGAATCACCGGTGTACGTATCGCTAGACAAGAGTCTTAACCACTAAACCAACAAGCTACTCAAACACATAACCTTGTATGTTGTTGATGGAATCGGCGTTAACTTTGTTGAGATTACTTACGATCAATAAAATAGATTTTCATAATTAATAAATCTATGTTTAGTTTTCTTAGGTTTAATTACGTATTATTATTCGAGAGGCTCCGTCACTCTCAAAACTCGAGCAGAAAAATATAAAATTAAACTCAATTAAAGTAAAAATAGATTTATAAACACCTATTTAAATTAACTGTATTTTCTTTGCTTTTAACGACTTTTTAAATTTTTACAAACAAACCTAAGCATAAGAAAATCTCTTTTCTTTTCGTTCAAACTTGTAACTCCCGGCATAAGAAGTTAGTGTTATACCCACTGAACTACAATAGTGTCATCTAGTTGCTCATAATAGCGGTGATTAAGAAACCTTAATGTTTCTTATGTAACTTATTTGACATAGATATAACTTTCAAAAAAACTGATGTGTTGTTGTCCTTGGGCGGAATCGTGAACATTTCATTGTGTAAAGTGATCACTTAAGTCAGCCAAGACAGGTAGATGCTTGTGGATACCCAATAAGGACTTCCATACATGCTTCCGCATATAAGTAGCTTTTATCATTTATCTTCTTCTTCTCCTTCCTCAGCCTTCATCACTCCACTGCTGGATATAGGCCTCTTCCATACCCTTCCATCCTTCTTGGCTAATTGTAGCCATTTCTTCCCCCCCACAACAGCTATATCGTCGGTCCATCTCTTTTAAGGTCTTCCAACGCCTCTTTTATTTTCCCAAGGTCTCCATTTCAGAACTTAGAATAGTGTCTATTGCCACATCCACTAATCTAGTTCTGCGCCTAATTTCATCATTTCTATTTCTATCTCTTAGGCTTACGCCAAGTATGGATCTTTCCTCGGATCGTTTTATGCATTTGAGCTTTTCTACACTTTTCTTCGTAAGGGTCATCGTCTCCACTCCATAAGTCATCACTGGCACGATTCTAATGCTTTTCTTTTAAAGCCATTAGCTTAAAAAAATTATCTTACTTAATCATTGTCCCTCTGTGGACTTAATCCAGTAATTGTGTTCTTAATAAAAATATTGCGAATATAAATCTATAATAAATAGAACATTGAAAATTATTTTCAGGCGTCTTCTAATGCATATGTCAAAAATTCGGATGAATATCATAAACACATTAATAAGAATATTACTTCACTAGCTGTTGTAAGCCGTCAAATAACGGTAATTTTACATGCCGGTTCCTAAAGAATACGTATTTACTTATTTATAGCCGACAACCGCGAAATAATTATAACGACCATTATCAAAATTAAAAAGTGTACTATTTTAAATCCTGACGACTGTGCTGGGCGGAACGTGACATGGTTCGCCTCATTGCTAAGCCCTAGTATATATTTGTGGCATCTTTTTGGCGGTCTGCGGAGAGGCGGCCATAGCCACATGTGTTAATCGGCCAGTAAGGGTTTGGTGGCTCGAGGTTCAAGCCCCATCTCCGGCCGTTTATTTAGCACGAAGTTACGGGGACGGACGGACAGACGACGAAATTATATTGTTTGATACTTAAGTCTCATTTACCATCGGCGACATCTATATATTTAGTTACTAAATATTTCTGACTCCGCTTACTACATGGTCGAATGCAACTGGTTCGGCCACCGAGTAGAAAGGTAGGGGGTAAGTGGCGCAGGCGGCCGAGCGCCCGGGCGGGGCGAAGTGAATATTTGATGGGGCGGCGGCGGCCGTAATGACATGTGATTTCACTAATGACTATTTTCCTTCGGATCGGCGGGCTTCCAGGGGACATGACTTATTCAAGGCAATTACCGGCTGTCACCTCGCTGGCGATCGATCCACGCTATTTGTTCGACGCTAAGCCGCTTCAATAAATAAGAATTGAATCAAACGTCGCAAGCGACAGAATGCGAGCTCAAGAAAACGACATGGCTGAAAGGAATTTTGAGAGAAGAAGTAAGTGGCTGGTGCCAAATTTAATGTAAGATAGTGAAGCCTAGAATTGGAATGAAAGTAGATTGAATATTGTGGAAATGCGATCCCTTAGGCGCACGTGCACGAAATGCGTATTCGACAGAATGAGGAATGAACAAATTAGAAGTGAATGTAGTGTTGACTGTAGCGTAGAACAAACAATAAATAAAGGATTACTGAAATGGCATGTGGAAACTATTAGCGAGGAAAGATTGGGTAAGAAAATATATAAGGCTTGTGTTAAAGGCAACAGGAACAAAAGGCATCTGTGAAAGACAGAAATTCAGGTAAACGAAACATTAGAGGATGGACCTGTTAGAAGCGTGCATTAGAAGAAATCAGGTTAGAAGAGGGTGGCGTTCTTTCTTCTCTGCCTACTTCTACGAGAAAACGGTGTGATAGTTAGTTAGTTAATTAGATACAGTTCAAGGTGTGATTTGGGCGCGCTGGAGGAATACGAATGACGAATGAATTGATGCAGCTTAGCCTTGCGAGAATGAAAATATAATCATTAAAGTGGATGTTAATAAAATTACGATAAAAATTAATAATTAATATTAAATTATTATAGTTTAATTATCCTTGTGTAGGACCATTGGCCCCGAAGCATTTTGATTATTCTATAAATATAGTGTTTTATTCAAAAATTATTTGTAGTATTCAAAAACATCCTCAGACTCGATATCGAACCGCTCGTATCCGCGACAACCTATGTGTTTTGAACCGATTTGTTTTGTCTATGAATTCCATAGAAACACGCGACTAATTCAATCCCCGAATCGGCTGCGTTTTGATATTGCATTATATTCACTTTTGGGGGACGAGCGCAGCTGTCACATTGCTTCTGTCAGGCTGCACTGATCGGGATTTATCAAATTAATATCAAAAGTCCACCCGGCAGAGCGGCGTCGGTCGCCTCCCCTTGCCTGACACACACATCGACAAACTGCTTGATTATTAAAAAATAATAATCGGGTAGGTTTGAAATATAAATTACGAGAAGGTCCATAAATGCTTTGTAAAAAAACTGATATTTGAAACTACCGACACTGCTTGATTTGCTTTTATGTGTGAACCTACTTTCCTACGCTGAATGATAATATTTACACTTTCTAAATTCTAACCTCAACCAAAGATACCTAAGGCTATTTGAAAAGATTTTAAAAAATACAAATAAAAAGTATTTTTTTATGCCTAAAAATATATACAGTAATAATACATATGTATGAGTGGAAAGCAAAAAGTAAAAAGACGTTTAGTAAATATATTATGGATGTTTTATAGAAACGAAGCTATTTTACATTGTAAAGTAGGTATAAAAGACTTTTTGGGTATTTATACGGCTAACAACGACCTATTGCACGGCTGGCTTAATTTATCACTTTACACAGTGTAACGTTCACCAATTCCACCCACGATAGATTACCACATTTATAAAAATTTTGGATGTTGTGGAAGGAACGTTTAACTTGCAAACCTTGTTTCATGTGTGAGTTGTATTTTACTACCGTCATCTGTGGTCGAAATTTGTTATCCCCTAAACTAGTATAGATGTCACCGTTGGTAATAAGATCAAAATTCCTTTCGAAGATAATAGATTTAAATAAGAATTAATTCATGAAATGTAGCGAATTTACAGCGTTTAATATACGCCGAAAGTATTTCAGCTTTAGTGGGGGAATATTCGGTTCAGTAAGAATGTCGCGGACTCAACGAACAAAATGGATGCATGCAAACAAGCAAATTGTTCTTTTAAAAAAGGAGCATCGATATGACGTTGCAAGCGGCGGACCTCTAGCTGTAGATAACGGAATCATACCAATGCGCGTAATAACAGCTAATTTTACATGATCTTTTCATCTGATTATTTAACTTTTATTTATTTCCTATTATCTTTAGTGATGCATAGTTTTTTTTTTGCTTGTTTGCGGTGCGTGACACCGTCTTCTCATGGCGCGGGTTTAGGTTCGATTCCTGATGAGGTCCCAATTCATCTATCGCTACAGTAAATGAGCCTGGTGACATGTTGTGACGTTGTTTTGTTAAAAACTAAAATTGATAAATAATATAGATATTTAATTTAAAAGAAATTAAATTAAAATTTAATCAAAACTTAAAAAGCATATTTTTTAAGATTACAGTTACATTTCAACTAATCTCTCCAAACAAATCATATGCAGATTGTGATTATTCCCAGCACAGCTGTTGTACAGCTGCCTGCATGCTAATAAGTGGGCAATGACCGCATCACCGATAAATTAGAACCTTCACCCCTCATAATGCATAATTATCTTTTTCATTTACATTATTCAAATGAACCCTCCCGCCCCTAAGTACTAGCGACACACTTGACCCCGTTCTAAGAATCCCGTTTCATTCATGGGACGGGCTCGCCGTGGGGGTGGTTCAAGGTGACACGTCTATTCGAATTATCCACGCACTTCTCGCGGTTTTCAAGATGATTCAAATTATTCCCCTCCCCCGACTGCTACATTTGAAGTCAAATTTAGGGATGTTTTGCAGCAGTAAATTAAATTTGCATTTTACTGCCGACGTTATTAAGCAAATAGCTGCAATTTGCTACAACCTCAGCAATTCAATTTTTTTTACAACCCCAATTAGAATTTTAGAGTTCACATTCAAAATTTAAAAAGAACAGATATGTGCATATGGCATGCGTGTTAATATTCGTACTATTTTTAAACTGAGTTTAACGCTTATAGTGTGAAAATGGTATTAATTTGGTGGTCTCCTAGAACAAAAGTTCGAACCCTCGAAACTAGAACACTAAGCGAGTGTTTCAACCATTAGACTTTCAAGATCGTCAATATTATTACTTAGCAAAATTATAACATTAGCATCAATATTGTAATAAACTTATAATTCCCAAATTTATCAACAAATCTGTACCAATACATTTTATACAATTAGGTATAACAGAAATCTCTCATAAATACAAATGTTATTTAGTTATTCAATGTAAAAAACAGTTTGATTTTGTTAAAAACTGAAATAAATTATTTTTAATATACTAAACTGAAAATTTATGTTGGAATATAATCACAATTATAATTTAATCACAATATCAACCGCCATGAATAAGGCAATTCGATACAATTGACTTACACGAAACTAATTGAAGATAGTTAAGTTTTTCACTCGTAATCATTTAACAGTGTTTTTCTAAGCCTATTTAATTGTGAAACATAAAATACTTTATAATAATATCAATAAAGTAACAAGTTTATTATTTTTTATAAATTTTTAGACAAGTGACTAACTTTACGGTGGACAAAATTTATTAATTTCACCATTCAATTTTCTATACAAATTATATCACTGTATTCAAATATCATCACCATATTGACTTTTCAATGCTGATTTGTCTTGAACTCTTTAAGAGTTTTCCTCCATTGTCTAGTTCCGAATACCTAAGGCAGATATATGTTGAATACATGGATTGCTCTATCTTAGCATAGACTTTTCCAGCCTCTTATGTCCTCTTAAATAAGTCCACTTTTCATGATCTAACTACTGAACTATGGAGTCACTTAGCTTATTAAAAATACTATAGGGTTTATTATTCTTACGCTGAAATTCATTTCATTTAACCAGCTAACCAGTGACATGCTTTAAAATTTTCCTTCAAAAACGTTCAGTATTTAAATTTAATTATACTGTTCATACATTTATTTTTTTATCAAACATAATATCGCTGTCTATCCATCCATCCGTTCCCGTAACTTCGTGTAACGTCCGTAATTTTGTTCGAACTCAGAGCTAAAAAAACAAGATGGGGCTTGAACTCCGTGGAGTGTCAAAAATATGCTATAAATATATACTAGGTCCTCCGTTATTTTTGACGGGTTGCAGCTAGTTTTTAAATATTTTGTGTTAGATACACGACTAATATGTCTCATGAAATACATTTATTAATACTCCCCTATTGTGAAGGGCTATGTTCACGTCCTTGTGGAACCCCGCTTGCTCCACAAAAAACTACAAGGTCATATTTAATACGTTTATCTCAATAATAGTCTTAGTTAATAAAGTTTTTCGAAAAATGTATGAATATAATGTTAATCTTACTTCCACCGGATGTGTGCGTGACGCATGGACATACTCGTGACGCGTGCTCGTTAGGGATGACGCGTGTCGCCGGCTACCCTCACTGAATATATTATCATTTGAGACCCCTTACTCTCAGAACCGGAATTGCAGAAAGCCATTTTCTTTGAACGAGTAATATCACTGTTTATACAATACAGCGTTAATAGTGAAATAACTAATGAAAATGAAAAGTAACAGAATATATTTAATACCAGTTCTTTAAATTCATTTGGTATGTTTCTGTGTTTTTTCCCTTATTCATTTTTTTTATACTTAAGTGTATTTGATTTTTCTTTAATTACAAGAGAAAATATGTTACACGAGCTTGTATGGTGGATAAAAAATTATATTTTGTGAATTTAATAATAGTTAAAATTATTACAACTCTATGGCTTTACGGTCTATCCTCGACCTCAGGCGTCACTGTCTTGAGCCAACATATTCCATTTGGAGACAGAAACATTAACAGAGTTAATATCTCCGATACATGTTTCCAACTTATTTCATTCGAAGACAGGACAGGAGACATATTCCATTCCAATTGTTACACATGTCGAACATCCCTTAGAAAAGTATTGTTAAGAAAAGTAATTTCTACGGTAAACCAATTTTCAAAGCTTATTATGGGGGCTTTTATTTGTTGCAGGATAAATAAGAGTAAGTCCAATAATAGAAACCAACGGATAAGAGTTTTAGTTAAAAATGATTGCAAATCGTTTACTGTCAGGAAAATGATATCAATCATTACTTATTTTCTAGTTTATCAACAGTATATCTATGTATATTCTATTTCCATAACCAACAGTGTATTTTTAGCTAAAATATATTATTCAACCAAAAATGAAAAATTCTGGGGTATAAAAACACAATATCCAAAAAACATTTTAAAAATGTTTTGTATGCTGTCACCGGGGATTACTTATTTAAAATATAGGTACTCAATTTATCTTATCTATCTTATCTTAAATCTATCCCTTCCAAAATCATGTTTCCTATCAATTTAAAGGTTATGTTTCCTACAACATCTCGAATTCATTACATTATAAATTAGTAATCTTCGATCACTGCTTTAAATTTTTTTGGATATTGCCACCTTAGCTTTTATACCCTAATAATATAAGGGAAGAAACGCCCTATCTGAAGTGGTTCAACGTCACAGAAATATGAATACGTGTGGAAATTATTTTTACTATGTCCTTGTTTATAAATGCCGCTACTATATTAATATCTTCAAAGGTTTCTGAAAATAGACTCTCGTAAATTTTCCAAAGGCTTTCCAAATATATCGGATGTAGCGTGGCCCCTCGCGGTAGGTGACATTGAACTGCCGCGTGCCGTGCGATTTACGGCACGGCTTGGTACACACTTTGATGAGCGCCCACGCCAGCGGGGTGGAAGCGACCTGGGGTAGAACGAGACCGGGTCCATTATTTAGAGGGTTTGATTTAAAATTAGACATGTGAGGCATTCGGGATATTACATCATGAAAGGTGATAAATGTGTGATCGTTGTGGAACGGTGGAGAAGAGTTTTTCTAAATCGGTTGTGGATGAAGATAAGAGGAACGTATTGTAGTTTGCTACACTACTACTGCACATACTCGCAGAACTTATGCTCGTTTGTAAGGATTCTCGTTTATCTTGTAAATGGCAAAAAAGGCAATATTTAAACACCCAATTTATCAATCTAACCGAAGCTATGGAATTCATGGTGAAAAGAATGACATTTTAAAATACATAAACAAAATTAAATTTAGAAAAATTCCTACATAATCATTACATTACACCAGTGCCTAATGATGATGGATCCTGGAATGGGATCCAAAACATGGGTCAGAAAGGTCGTTGAAACACGGCAGAATACCATTCTCTCCACCTTCCCCAAGCACAAGTCTCTTTTTGGAAAAGTATTTGGAGAAGCGAGAGAAATTATATATTATTTATAGTTTTAATAGACTAAAAATTATAAATTGTATGTAATATTAAGTAAATAAAATTAATAAATAAAAATAAAAAATCCCATAAAACTCAAACCAGTAGAAATATCACATACTTTTTCAAATAGAAATAGCCAGGCAGGAAAAATAATTGATTTCTATCGATTTATAATATTAGGTCCTTACATATGAAATTGACGTTTTTCCGTACTGGCAAATTTGATCTCAAATATCTTCTCATTGGTTAGGAATTCCAAATCCAAATTTATACAGCTATTTACTCATGTATTTGTGTTTTGAAAATTATAATTCATTTGTTTTTTCCTCAATTGTTTTTTTCTTTGCGTCACTCAGTTTATAAAATGAAAAACTTGAAATATCGCGTTATTAACGAGTACGAGTTCCACCGTGGCACCAGTGCTGCAGAAACGGCTCGAAGGATTAATGATGTGTATGGCGACGGTGCCGCAAAAGAAAACACAGTGCATTTTTGGTTCCAACGTTTTCGTTCTGGAAATTTCGGCCTGCAGAACAAGCCCCGTGGACGGCCGGAGACCAAAGTTGATAATGAAGAATTGAAGGCTATTGTGGAAGCGGATCCATCGCAAACCACATCCGAGTTAGCTGCAGGCTGCGGTGTTAGTGATAAAACTGTTTTAATCCACTTGAAGCAAATTGGTAAGGTGAAAAAGCTTGAAAGGTGGGTACCTCACGAATTGAGTGAAGCAAATCAACAAACGCGCGTTGACTGCTGCGTTGCATTACTCAACCGGCACAATAATGAAGGGATTTTAAATCGAATCATTACCTGTGATGAAAAGTGGATCCTGTACGATAATCGGAAGCGCTCATCGCAATGGCTGAACCCTGCCGAACCAGCCAAACCATGCCCCAAGCGAAAATTGACTCCAAAAAAGTTACTTGTGAGCGTTTGGTGGACTAGTGCTGGTGTCGTTCACTACAGCTTTCTTAAATCTGGCCAGAAGATTACGGCAGATGTCTATTGTCAGCAACTGCAAACCATGATGGAAAAGCTAGCTGCTAAACAACCGAGGCTGGTTAATCGCTCTAGGCCACTGCTGCTTCATGATAACGCTAGACCACACACTGCACAACAGACGGCTACCAAATTAGAGGAGCTTCAATTGGAATGTCTAAGACATCCACCGTACTCTCCGGACCTTGCCCCAACAGATTACCATTTTTTTCGAAATTTGGATAACTTCTTGCAAAGGAAAAAATTCAACTCCGATGGGGCAGTCAAAACCGCCTTCAAAGATTTTATTGATTCCCGTCCGAATGGTTTTTATAGTAAAGGGATCGATGAACTACCTATGAGATGGCAAAAGTGCATAGATAGCAATGGTACATACTTTGATTAAATAAATATATTATAAAAAAAAAAATCGGCTTTTAGTTCCTCCCATACTAAACGTCAATTTCATATGTAAGGACCTAATATTATTGATGTACAAAAAACCCGTCCAATAACAAATGTTCAAGTTTTTTGTTTGTAACCTTGTGGAAATTCATTTTTAATATTTAAAAAAAAAATGAGGGTAAACAACACTGTTTTATTCCACTATATTTATTTTGAATTGTTAGAACGTTTTCGGGATTTCTCCCATTGTCAATAACAACACGTTTACAACTCGTCTAACAACCGTCCAATAACGTTTAGGACCTTTATGTTTTAGGATCCTCAGGTTATTTAGGAAATAATTGAAAAAATCACCCACGTAAATCATGTACGCAGAAACGACGTCATTTTAAAAATACCATTTTACACAGCAATCTAGCGTTATAATTTAAATAATAGATTTTTTTTTAAATATTTTACAATTTCATTGTGCATTGCAACAATGCATACATTTTTTATATTGTACGTTTAAAAGAAAAAATTACGTATCCGTCTAACTTACACCTCGCTTCAATAGAATGTGTTAAGTTTTTTTGAAATATCCGATTGGATAATACGCGTGGCTATTAAATATGAAAGATAGGCCTTGAGTTTGCAACAAAATAAATTCTTATATAGGTACCACGAAAACTCGTACTGGACAATGAGAGGTTTTTTTAAATCCTAAATCATCAAAATTTTAATATTTTTCGATATACTATCATTGTTTTAATACATTTTGTATCGATTACATAACACTCCATTCAGATAACCTCTTTGGCCGCTTCAAATATGAGTCACATTGTTACTATTTTATATTAATGATGCAAAATTGATTCAGAACTCAAGCTATCAAAATCAGACGTTCATCATATTAAATATATCAAGAATTTTTTAATTAAATGAATTTTAGAAGTCTCACGGAGACGAAGCTATTTATTTGAGAAACGTGTATAAAGTGGCCACAGGTTTTTATAAGCGATTATTAATTTTCCCTCTGTGGACAATTTCTAATAATTGTGTTCTCAGAGCATACATACGAATACATATACGAGTATATCTTCGGTGTAGCCCAAAAGGTTATTAAGTAACAAATTCATGTCTTTCAGCAAATCGCTTCCGGAGTTTTTGTGCTTTAAATCTGCAATAATTATGAATCAATGAAAAGCTGCGTGAATTTGTTTTCGGTTATGATTCATCACAAATTTACTAAATACACATTTTATATGGATGAGTGCTAAGGATAATATATATTTAATCTTGCCTTGGAACAACAAATATCAGATACAGGATCATCTGACCAAAATGTTACATGATATTTGAATATTGAAGATTAAATAATCATTTTTTGATTTTTTGGATTCTAACCCAAAAAAAAAAAATATTTTTGACAAAAAATAGCTCTTCATATTTTATAATAATATAACTATTATGATTTCATGCACGTTATATAAGTGATATATTTTTTTTTGTTTTTAGATAAGCAGTTTGAAATTTTTTTGCTTAGTTTTCTTGGTATCTCCGAAACTATTCGGAACTAACTGTAATCCGTCAAAAATGATGGAACATTATTTCGCATGTTTGTTAAGCCATAGTGTATATAAATAGTATCATTTTGGCGGTCCGCGGAGAGGCAACAGTAGCAACATCGCTATCGTTGCCGCCTTCGGGTTTGCTGGCCCGTGATTCAACCCCATATCCGGCCGTTTAATTTGTTTATTTTAGCCGTGAATTCAAATGAAATTACGGACATTACACAAAGTTACGGGGACAGACAGACAGACGGACGGACAGACAACGAAATTATTATATTTAGAAGATAAGCTGTAAAAAATGTGACTTTGTTTTCCTGGTATATCCTGAATTCTTAGAAATTTTTGGCATATTGTTAGAATTTTGACACACGAAGGTCGTACAATTTAAAATAAAATATCAGACGACATCATGTTTCAAAGTCACGAAAGGTATGATTAAAATAACAAATTATGACTCAACTAAAAATTTCATATAATAATTTTTTCACTTCGTATTTTTTTTACAAACGGAACGAGTACGCGCATTTTCGAGGGGGAGTCGTACAACATAAGCTGTATAAAATATTGTTCAAAATAATAAACACGGCAATTCTGCGTTGCGCTTGTTATGCAAATGCAGTTTAACGGGTCCGGTCGCGGTGCATTATTTCCCGAGTTGCACTATTTATTCGGGCCCCCCGATTAATCCGCCCGAGGGTTCGTCGACCCCGAGAGCGCACCCCTGCTCAAAGCGATAGGCATATGCTATTGTGCTCCGAGCATGGCAGCCGCGGCGAATTTGAATAGGCCATTTTTTCTATTTGCACACGGTGGTCAGGAGATATGTAGTGTGTGCGTTTTTTTCAGAACATAAAAATGTAATACGTCGTTGAACTGATCGAAAGTTTGGCTACGTATTAACTTAAACTCTTGTATTCTTAGTTTTTTTTCACTATGATAACGGAATAATTTATAAATACTTTTTTACTAATTGCAAAATAACTTTGTGGTAATATTATTTATAATAAATCAATTTAAAAAATACTATAAAACTACTATTTATTGAATAATCAACACGTTGAATATATTTAAATAGTAATAACTATTATTTTCTAATTAAATTTATAAGTTTTAGGTTACACCTGTATTAGAGATGGAAATTTTAGTTCAGTTAACTGTCGTTCACCGAATCGTTCAGTCAAGTAAACTATTCACTCTGAATCGTTAAGTAGTTCTCTGAATTATTTTTTTTCATCTACCTACTTCAAATTCAGTAAGTGAACTGTTCACTTACCCCAAGAAATTTTTCAGCCACCGCTAAATTTTCTCAAAAAAAAACATGGAGCTTTCAGTTTCGATCTAAATCTCATTTTACCTAAATTAACTTTCCAAAAAAAAATCTACGGGGGGCTAAAATTTCTAAACCCACTTTTATCTACATCAACTTCCCACCGCCTCAAAATTTTCAATACCCAAAAAAAATAAGATGCCTGCCAAAGATTTCATCGACTTTAGGATTTATGATTTACGATTCAATTAACAAATTATTTTCCTCCTACTGCACTACTGAACGACAGTTAACTAAAGTGAACTCTACCGTTCGTTCGTTCACTAAAGTGAACTATTCTTGAAGAACAGTTCGGTCATGAACCGCCCATCTCTAACCTGTATATAATTAAACAATATTTTACTACGTCATGTACATACATACACATTCACAATTTTAGAGGAAATTATGTATTTTTTTTAAATATAATACACAGGATAGGTATATACAGAATGAAAGTACTGGAATTAATGATTATCCCCAGTAATAATAATCTCGTTGTTCGATATGAAAACGTTACGCTACTCTAGATAGCGCTGTTCTCACAGCCTTAACTGGCGGCCGAAATATATAATAAAAGTACGTAATTTTTGACGGGTTATATCAAGTAATATTATAATACCTGTGTAGTGTGGCACCACAAAACAGGCACATTTATAGCTGCCAACGTTGTATTCTATTACGTTGTGCGAGTGTATAAGTATTTAATTGTTTTTTTAAATAAATTAAATTTATAAAAAGTAATGATTCTCGTGAACGATTCTCCATCATTAATGAGGGGTCATATCTAGTAAAATTTTGATAAAGATTTGATTTTAATTCAATCCAAAAATATTTTATGCATCTAGAAATGCAAGAAGTGAAATAGTATGGCGGTTTTCATATTTTTTGCGATTAAAAATAAATTTTACGCAATAATTAGTAGCTTGTTGGTCTTGTGGTTAGGACACTCGCCTCGTGATCCAATGGTCGCGGGTTCGAATCTCAGCCCAGACTAGGAAGTTAGTCCTATTTTCATAGCACAAGCGTTTAGCTTAGTTTGAAAATAGTAAGAATATTGATGTGACACGTATTCCGTGTTCGCATCTCTATTTTTTTTTAAATTAAAAAAAAAAAAAAATTAATTTTAACGGCACTCCAAAACTAACACGTTACTTTTTAAACACACTTCAATAATTTAGCCTCCGATCATCCCTTTCGATTTTTTCCCAAGGGCGAACGCAGACAATGCGCCGTCCATTGTACTTGGGGTGAAGAGCGGATCGCGGCGGTGTTTCGTAATTCATTCACCAATACCGTTACCGTTAGCCCTAAAAGGTAGGCAGAGAATACTTTGCGTAATACCACGACATAATTTTATTAATATATTCTATACATGGGGTATAAAAGTAAAGGCAGCAATTTCCAAAAAAATTTAATGCAGTCAACAAATATACTAATTTATAATGTAGGCACTGAATTCGAAATTTTATAGAAAACAGAATTCAGTACATTTTAAACTAGTAATTTTCGGTGACTGCAATCAAAATACTTTTTGAATTTTTTGGATATTGCTGCCTTTGCTTTTCTATCTCTCATATTGTATATATTCTAACATTTTGTTAATTATAGTGAAACTAGTTGATATATCACGATTTTAGAAAAAAAAGTATTTATTATAATATTATAGTAATCAAAAAAAATTCTACATCCGAGTAATGCTTAGAGAAAATGAATAAGTAAATAAGTTAATTTTGTTTTAGTAAAATAATTTTTTACTGATGATGACTACCTAAACACTTTTGAAATAGCATTTTTTTAATTTAATTATTATTAATTTTTTTAAATAGAAATGCGAACACGGAATACGTGTCACTTCAATATTCTTACTATTTTCAAACTAAGTTAAACGCTTGTGCTATGAAAATAGGACTAACTTGCTAGTCTGGAGTGAGGTTCGAACCCGCGACCTTTGGATCACGAGGCAAGTGTCCTAATCACAAGACCAATAAGAAATAATATTTACAATAAATCTCCAAAAATCACATGATAAATATCATTTCTTTGTTTATATGTAGGTACATTACAAAAGATAAATTGAAATAAAAAAAATCTTTTAATTATTGTAAACCGATAAACCAAGTAGTCGTTCCATCAATAAATATCAGTTAATATTTTTACTCTCTGTTGTATAAACAGTGAAATCTTAACAATAACGATATTCTTTAAGTAAACAAAAACAATAACTTATGTATACATATATTTATTATGTTTTTACGTCTTACATCCATTTAACGTACCTAGATAAATCTTGTAAATCTTTTTTTTTTTCATTTGAAACGAATTAGGTACGTTTTTTCATTATTATTGTTTCAGAACTTTCAATTTGCTTACTAACAAAAACAATGTATTTCTAACATATATTTATATCACATATTTATAACATAATACTTTACAATATATTCATCCTCGCATTTTTATTGTAAGTGTTATTTTTTATTAGTTAGTTATTTTTATCTCATTTTTCTCTATACGTCAGTCTATTTTGCTTCGTATTTATAATTTTTATATATTTTTGGAATCATTTAATTTTGTGTGTAGCTTGTATACTTATAAAGCGGACCAGGTCTTACACATTCAATCTGATTACGTTAGGATTAACTTATAATGATAAAAAAATAGTTTCTAATGTGTACACACAATTATTAATTATATTTTAACCTTAATTACCTGATGATTGATTTATGACAGCCCTAATTTTAATAAAAAAGCATAAGATCCTACACCTTAGTACAATATTGTAGACGATGTTTCTTAAAATGCCATGTTATAAAGTGTAATCTCGATATTTTTAACTAAATAAAAAATCTGTTTAATAAATCATTATTTTTCTTCTTTAGTGGCCACTTGGAAGTCGGAAAACCATCACCGCAGTCACTACAGAGCGCCATGGTTAATGATGTTGTGGTCCGGCCTGTTGAGTCCTCGCCCATCTCTTGCAGGTCTGTTTTGACATAATCCACCCCCTACGTATTGATCTTGTCTTTGGTCTAGATCCTATTGTCTTATATATTAAGGTTTTGTACGTGTAAAGGGAATTATATACTTTTTATTAACTCCCACTTAAGACCCACTTAAGATTCTAGATAATGAAGTATATTTTATACGGATAAAAAAACAAATTAAGCGTATTCATTAAGACTTTGCGCCGACTAGGACACTAAAAACGATTTTTTGGCCGCGGCTTGTCGATAATGCTTATATTTTCTTAATTATTGAAAATAATGTTCAGTTTATTACTTTTACATAAGAACAAAGGTTTTATCTAAGTTATTTCTCTAAAAAAATTGCAGTCTAGAATATACATTCTGATATAAATGCATAATAAAAACAACATTTTATTAAAAAAAAACAGCGAAAAATGCATTTCCAGTGAATGTCCGGCTTTAAACAGAGAAACTAAACGTTTATCAAATGCGATTTCAATTTCATGGTTCACTTTATAGACACGTTGGATACGCAGCCGAGACAAAATTATACTATTATTAATATTATTAATCTTTAAAGCATTAACTTTGTGGTTAGACATTAAAACAGATTGTTAGTTAACTTTGTAACTAGAATCCAAAAACATATGAGGTGTCTTAATAACAACAATTTTTCTGAATTTGCCAACCAACTCATAGAAAATGATCATAAATTTGACGCAAAAACAGGGGTAAAAATATTAAATACTAATAATAAAGTTATAAACTTGAATAATTAAGAATTTTTTTACATTAGGGAGGCGGTAAATAATTGAGCACCCCTAATTAACAACCAAATTAATTTTCCATATAGCCCTTTGTTCAATTTAATGTTCACAAAAGATGGGGTTACACCCACTTTAGACCCCGCCCCCTCTCACTCTCTTTCGGTAGATCCCTGTAGATTTTTGGTTCACTAGGCTAATCAGTGCATGTTTGTCCCTGACAAGACTAACACGCATGTGATCAATTATTGGTGGAAGTGTAACAATTCTATGGTTGAGGTGTGTAGTGTTGTGAATGTAGTGGGGTAGCGTTGGTCCTGACGAACAGACGGGTACGTCTCGAAACCGGTAGACCTAATATCTGGTGGTGGTTTTTACAAAGTTAACTAACAATCTGTTACGAAATTATACTTTTTATGGATTTGCAGGTCGGGAGCGTTACGTAATGTTATTTAAATTTTGCAAAGAACTGGCGAATAAACCTTCGATAACATCCCGTATCATGGGAAGGGACACGCGACTAAAACAAAACCTCGAATCGATCGTCCCCTCGCGTGCCTACCCGAAATAAGGGCCGGGGACCCATGTCTATTCTATTCTAATATTTTCAAAACAATATACAAATTATGTATAGACTGACGGCAGAAAATATCCGAATCAATCCATTCATTGAAAACTTAAATATTCCAGTAAAAATTATAAGTGCCAACCTGTTGACGAACAGGGGATTTTAAAAAAAACAGACGATGTAAATTTTGCGTTTAGAGCAGCATTTTACTTTCGGCTAGTGAAGAAAAAATACAAAAACTGTTAGTTTACAAAAGGAATTAGAATAATGTTGATATTAACTCAAATCAGTATAACAGAACATGAACATGAGCACGGACCTGATACAAGTGCAAAGAAGAGATAGCGTGATTATACAGGGTTATTTATAAACATTAATAACCTCGTAGGGCTATATTCCTGCTTTGATTATGAGTCGAAAATGTTCAAGCTATTATGACCTAATATCAATAGTTAAGGAGATATGCGACATCAAAGTTTGCATGTTTTTTCAATATTTCTTGGACGTTGGACTATCATTACAGTAACTTGTATCGAATATGAAAAATTCATTCCCTTTAATACAACATTTTAACAATTATTGACTTGATTCAATAAATTTATTTGGACAAGTGATGAAATACCTAATTAGAGTCCAGTTTTTAAAGAAAGCCTTACTTTGAAAGTTAGTATAAATATAGCTCTTTCTGTTACGAATTATAAAAATTACATATTGAGATTTACATGTTTCTTCTACATTATGAACGCACAACAAGAGACTTCCATTCACTTTTCTCATATATGAATTAGCTTCGTCTCTGTGAGAATTCCATAATTTATCCTTAATTAATTAATCATTCCTTTGAGGACAAAATGCAGTACCTGTGTTCTTAGAACATACTTTAATAAAAAAATATTATTTAAAAATATTTTTTCGTTGATTTGATTTTTCCGTAAATTATTTGTTTTCTATTTGATTAATAAATTTGGTTTTAAACAATTTATATAACTTTCTGAAATTTTCAACGTCCTGAAATTGAAACTTCACAATAAGAATGTGTTCTTCAATATAATATATTAATTTGAAATGCTCTACGATGGAAATAAAAATTGTAATATATTTCTGTAACTTTTTTTTTATTACCTAATAAATTACAGGAGATACGTACGTTGAATATATTAAATTTACGGCTCTATGGCTGATGCATTATTCACAGATATGCATGCAGCTACCCTCCACCCACTTCCTGAAACCCCCGCCCTCGCCCCCTACGGTAGCGGGGTTACGACCCCATCACCTTAATCGGAGACAATTGGAAATATCTCGTACCTTTCCACTTTAAAAAGGTCAAAGGATGGTCGATTGCTTTGCGTGGTATTTCTAAGTTGGATTTGTGTTTCGTGATAACAAAGGAAAACTAAATTGATATAATTATTAATAAAAACTCTAAATTTGGTAATTTTATATTTTACATAAAGTACATATTTCCATTGTTTTCCAAAACCCATAAAACTTGCAGGCGCAACAACTGTAGGTATATAATACATATAATATATAATAGACACGAGTGACCAAAAAAATCATAATTTAAAAAATCATAAAATATTTTTTTTGATAAAATAACCTCTGCTACTAGAGCAGATGACAATTGTGACGTACTTCAAATGAATACCGATTTGTATCGCATTTTTATTATTTTATCTAAATTCAATATATTTAAATTATGATGCCTAGAAATTGTTTTAAGCTATTAAAATTAATTCATGAAAACATTTATAATATTTGTTGGATGACCGAATAAAATAAATAAAAAAATGAAATATTTTAACACAAATTTTTATGTATATGTTTATATTAATTTTTGTTTTCCTCGGATGTAATTCGGAGAAGGTCCATGGAGATCGCCTGGGTAACAATCTAATAAAAATATATTATCTCAATTGCCTTTTCTCCGTCATGCTTTTGATATCTACGTCCCCCAGACTTTTACGAATGCGCGAACTTTTTATTGTCTCTCTTAGGGAGATTATTTTAGAGACTTGGGGACATTTAAACTAACTCCTGTGTATTATGTGAAGAAAACGTTGTTTGTTTATCGTGATTGCTTAGAATAGATTTAACTTAACACAATTTCTTTATTTTTTTGGGTCGCAATCCTAGGATTGGTCTGCAATATGCACTCGCTTTCTAAAGACCTGTCCATGCTTGTTATTTCTTGGGATGCCTTTAATGTGGTAGTTTCCCTTTTGCTTTCCACATTTTATGCCGTTGATTACGAAGGTTCTTCCTCCTTTAGGGAGCTTTTCTTCCAGGGTTCGGTCCATGTTTATATTTGCCGTCACTGAGCTGTGACGTTGCCCGCCCCCTATCGCGTGGAGGAGTAGTTCAGGAGTTTCCCTTCATTGAGTCTGAGGCCAGCAGGTATTTTCTCAGTACTCTCTAGTACTTTCAGGGAGCTAACATTAGCTAAATTAGACTTAAATATCAACTAATTTACAATCATGTCATTTCCGGAGTGGTTGGCAGAGAAGGTGAAGAGCCGAAATCTTTTGTCGTGACACAGTTCTCGCTCCATCCATATTCATGCAGCATCTTCCCAGGTATGCATGTTGATTACTGAGGTATCCTGTTTACCTGGTTATTCCAAGTCTGGCGCCATAAATAATCGCATTGTATTCTGTCCATATTCATTCGTTATGTATGACCAAGTCACAAATTACCTTTTTAAATCATTTTTACCGTGCACAGCTTTACATTTACTCCTAATTTGTTAATTCCTTCATCAATCATGAATGGATTTCCAACATGCAAGTTGCTAGTAACAAAAATCTTTTGCAACCAGCTACGAATATAGTCAGAATATTTTGAGGATGTTCAAATTTTTCAGAACAGTACTGGATTTTTGTCAAAGGGACATCATTAATCAATCAATGTATATTATAGATGTCCCCAGAGACAAAACTGTATTTGAGTATGTATTAGTGTAATGCTAGTCATTCGGAAGAATTTCATTACACAGATAAAGGATATTACTAACAAAACTCCAAAATCGATATAGATGTCTCATTAGTGACATCTGTGGTCATTTAAGGGGAATGAAAAAGCTTTGGTGCCGGCCGCGCTGAGGATTGCTACAACTCATATGTGAAAAGTGGCGTATAATTTAAATATATACAACTTCCAAAAATTATTAGACATGGTATTCTATCATGGGTGATCACTTAAGCCAGCCGTATGATAGGTCGAAAGCCCTATGTACTCCCAAAAGACTTATATGCCTATTTTATTGTAAAAATATAGTTTCGTCTCTGTGTCTATAATATACATTGATTGACGAATAAAGTCCTTCATTCGATTTTGAAGGAGGAGTCTTCTTCATGTAACTTTGGATAAAATGTCAGCAGTTACCGAGGTAAACGACATCAAAATTTGAAATTATTTCAATATTACTGGTGTATCTGTTGTAAAATATTAGATTGTCATGAAAGCAAAATATATCGATATTAAAAATTTATACGCTTTGATTCAAGTCAAGCGAAATGATAACAACTTTGCAAAAAAAATGAATTTTTTTTTGTAAGGTCACCGACATTTTTTCCCTTACATTAAGAATGAATTTTAAATATTCCATATAAATTCCGATACTGAAAGTCTAATGTTTTACATAAAATAAGTCAGAAGTATTTTAAAAAATGCAAATTTTGATGTCGCTTCAAAATATTCTTAGGTTATCACGGTCGTTCGGAATGGTGGACCCTGCAATGGGATCCGAAATAACGGCCAAAAAGATCATAAAAACAAATGTTTTTGCCTCTAGCTACGAGCAACTCTGTATAAGCCTAAGTATATAAACTCAATATAGTTATTAAAAAAATTATAATTAATTAAGTCATTAATTAGTGTCCTATAATATCTTGCACCGATTGCTTTTTAAAACACAATATTACATGTTTGTTCTTTGATCAATTTCTAAGTTTTCTAATATGGAATAAAAATATAATTGTTCTAAATAGAAATATATACTGTAATAAACAGAACATCTATTCATACTTCAATCGTTAATAAATATATATAAATCAATTAAACCTATTAAATGACTCATCGAAATTGTGTTTATTTTCCAAGGGAGTGAGCAATAGTATTTCCGGAAGTGAATGTAGGCGGTGGCTACTGTCTGCTCAGGGGAATTTCATTGCGGTAGTTTTCCTTTACCGACAGTTATGACTCAAAAGTTATTTCGGAACGATGCTATATGTCTGTAACTATAAATTTACGAGAATAAATATTTGTTTAATGGTATGACAATGTAACTTAAATTTACTTTTATATAAGAGTATATTTTTTTCAACTTTCTTATTTAACAGTACTCAAAAGTTGCATTTTCGAGGGTAATTAAGCACTGTAGTCACAGTTTTCAATAATACTAGTACTTTTGGCTGCTTATTGAACTTGAAATGTATATACATTAGAAAGATATATTTGTTGTATTGCATTTGTAACTAAATGCTATTTCCCTCGTTCGGGAAATTTCAGCTTGTTTTTTTTTAGTAATTAAACTTAAAATTTTCAGCAAATTTTTAATTTACGCAAAAAATTTATCTGATCAAAATATATTATATTAAAGGAAAACAGCATATTATCATCTCTGAAAAATCACTAAAGACCAAATATTCTGTTCGAATCTTAAGCTTAACATTTTGTGCTTTTTAATTAGGATGAAAATACTCTCAGAACATGCCTTGAACCCGGGCATTTCATCACTAGGCAAATGCCTTACTGCTAGACCACACAAATATTTAATAACTGCAAAATGTGAATTTCCGTTATACCATTCTTATTTTAACTAAGTTTTACCCATGTTTAACCGACCACCATTTATAACCGACTAATTAGTCTTTTCAATTTGACTCAATTTTTGGTCTGTACGATTCAGTTGGCAGTTTTGCTTTGCATGCAAAATGTAAATCTTTTACGCGAGATTCAAGATAACAGTGTCTGCATATGCCCCGTATGGTTAACTTTTTTATGCTAACAAAATCCGAAAAAAATATATTTGCTAGTCTTTTATTGAAAAAGTAGTCTAATTGAGAAGCCCTACCGTGGTACTAAATTTTATTGGTGCCAGTGAAATGGCAAATAAAAAACATTTTATATTCGTAAAAAATCAAAATATATTCGTAAAAAAACAAATTATTACTTGATCCTCTGAAATCTAATTGATCTATTGTAATTGTGCACGTTTTAAAATAAATATTGTTTTTCTAATGTTCTATCTTTATATTAATTATTTCGTCTATATTGATCTACAGATAAATTTTAATTGAACTGAATTCAAGGTAACACGATAATTATGTTTTAGCGTACTCAATATTTATATATACTCAATATATATACTCAATATACTCAAAAATAATATTTGATCCTCTATTTTAATTATTATCGTTGACTGAAATTGCAGACCAAAATAGGTTGGGTTTGGTTAGGATATACATAAGGACAAAAATTGGTCAATCAAAATTTCAATAGACAAAAAAGTATTTGAAATAAATAGAATTATAAAAAAAAAAGTGTCTAAATTTATTTTGTTTAATGCTCATTTCTCTTAGTTTTGGGGCCCAACAAGTAACTATCAAACATAATTTCTACATATCAAACAGTTTTTGCGTAGCTCTCAACAGATTTAAAAAAAATGTTTGATTTTATTTTTATTTATTTATTTCATGTCTCGGAGAAAGAGGATCAATCATTAATAAAAATGTCCGTTTAGATTTTTTGCTTGCTGTTTTTGCAAAATAAAAATGTTCATTTAAATACATGCCAAAATCAAATAAATTTATTGTTTATTCGAGAAACATAAATATAATGAATGACTCAACATTGATGAATACATCAGTATTGAAACATTTCATATAAATTATCAATATATTATATAAAAAATCAAAATTTTCAGTAATAAAATACAATGTTATAAATAATTGTTAAGACATTTATTTATTTTATACAGATAAAATAATACAATATATAATATTGTAGTTAAAAAATATATTTTTATTGAGTTAAAAATATATATACATTTATTAGTTTTTCGAAGAATATTTCTCTGGAAGATGGTTTACTTTCGGTGACAATCAATTAATGAAATGTTACGTGAACAACCTTCTCTTCTTCAGGATAACCTGTACACCTAAGTTGAAATATAGGTTAATACTGTGAGAGGGTTAAAGAAAAGACTTGGAAGGGGGGGGGGGGGGTGGTGAAAGAATTAATTGGGGAATTACTGTCATTAAAAAGGGAGTAATGGCTAAATGGCAAAATATTCAACATCTACAGAATTGTTCATAAATTATGAATATTTATCGCCAGAAAGGTCGTTGAAATACAGCGGAATATCCCAGAAAACTCGATCCAAAAAAAGTATATACATTTGTATTGACAAGATTTCAATAAATTAGTCACATTCAAACATTTTTAAGATTTTATCTTTTCAAAGTTAGAAATATTATTGGTGTTATTTTGAGTAGTTGGCTATTATTTATTTATTAGAGTAATTATTTGAATATGTTGTTTAAAAATTGCACAAAATATTTTAACTCTTAGAGTAATATAATTTTTAAATTAAAAATATTATATACTTTTTTACTAAAGTACGTTATTGGCTCTAAGCGGAATGTGTGTACCTACTAATTTGCGACATTTTGTAAAGATTTTTTTTCATGCAATTTTTTGAAAGAATAATTGTATAGTACATATATATAACAACCCAAACAGCCATAAAAAATAGTAACTCACTTATGTACATTTTCACCTGCGTGAATCTAGCTCAAATGTGTGTGGGAAAAGGCACATGAGTGAATGTGAAAGTATGATTAGTCAGTGTATTTAAAACTATTCTACAGTTCTCAAGGTTTCACGCGTACTGTTAAAAAGGGGTAAACCTCTAAACAAGGTTTCTGAGTAGCACCTGCGGACATGCGCAGATCGCCGGCCCCCTGAGACCGGCCGGAAGAGAGACAGACCACCGCAGTCGGCGTAGAGGCGCTGCGCTCTAACGTGTCTACGGCGTAGCTCGCTTGGCATATTTATTACCTGTATTTTAAAAGTTATTGTCCGCTCTGTATAACCTGTTTATATAATGTTTGATTTGTTTTGTGGAGTACTTTTTCTGTGGTTTCAGTGCTTATATATATCACGAGTAGATAGCGTAATAATTAAAGGTATTTCAATGCACTCAATGAATATTGGAATAATTAACAAAGATGTTTGTTTATATAATACAAACCAATACGATACAAGAAATAAATAAATTAATCACGGATATTCCTTAAAATTACTGCGGATTCGTTGAATAAAACAACATGCACAAAACGTTACAAAATCAGCCCCTAAAATGTATTAATTTGTGCAGTTATTCAAACCCATGCCTCAATTTCTCCCCCAGTGTACACTTGGGGTAAAGGGGACTAGGGGTGAATTATGTCTGAAAGAACGGGCACCCCATGACGTCACCAGACACGTGATCAAACAGCTGATAGCGGACGTAGGAGGTAGTAATGGCGGCGAGGGAGAATTTAGGGTTGTTACTCGTATGACGTCGTCGGTGAACGCTAGTGACGTACAATATCGGCAGTCGTTCAGCGATAGCGCCCGACGTTGCGAACTTTTTTTATATCGGACCTTAAATATGTATTCTATCGTGTGGCTTGGCGCCAAATCGCCTTCTTTATTGTGCGCCAACACAACGTATATGTATATATGGTATGTATATACATACTCATATTATGTACTAGTGTGTGTGTGATTTTTTTTGCGAATCAATACTGTATGTGCAAAATTTTGGTGGAATCGGGACATAGACTTCGAACAAGGTATTCTATGAATTGTGTAAGTGATTTAAATTTTTTTTTTTTGCTAATAACGAGTGCGTACAATATAGCGCGCGCGTAAACATATGTGTATGTGTATTATATGCACAGTTCACCGGAAAGAAGGGAAATGCTACTAGTGGTGTACCACAGGGATCGCATCTTGGACCAATACTATTTCTATTATTTGTGAATGACATTTCAACAATATTTAATGACATTGAATATTTGCTGTTTGCAGATGATCTAAAAATCTTTAAATCAGTAACCAACATTTATGACTGCAACATATTACAGCAAAACCTAAATTCTCTTTCAGTATGGTGTGAAACGAATAAATTGTACTTAAATTTAAATAAATGCAAAATTATATCATTTACTAGATTAAAATCAAAAATAAATTTTGAATACTCTCTATGTAACACCAAACTAGAAAATGTTGACTGTATTCGAGACTTAGGGGTATTATTCGACTCGAAACTTACTTTTACTAATCATATTAATGCGATAACTTGTAAGTCTCTAAAATTGCTGGGATTTATTTTAAGGAAATCAATTGAAAGTATTAAAATGTTATACATGTCTCTTGTCCGGAGCCAATTAGAATATTGCTCATCAGTTTGGTCTCCATATTATAATGGGCATATAGACAGTATTGAGCGTGTCCAACGCAAATTTCTCAAATACATTAACTACAAGTTAAGCATACCAATACAAAACATAGAATACAATTACATATTGAAGAGACTAAATTTACTCACATTATATGATAGAAGAAAAATTTATGATATAGTTCTTATTTACAAAATTGTAAACAATATGTTGGACAGCCCTGACCTTGTGGCATGTATCGATTATAATATCCCTTCCACACATAGAACGCGACAAATTGTCACATTCCATCGCAACAATTGCAATACCAATTATCAATCAAATTCTGTGATACACAGAATATTGGGAACTTGTAATGAATATGGTTGCATGATTGACATTTTCGTGGACAGTCTGGAGAAAGTAAAGTTTACACTAAAAGAGGCAATACTGCTTCGTTACTGACTTCAGCTGTTAATATGTAATGGTGGGTAATATATATTTTTCGTACACATTGCCGCTTTGTACTTTATGTTTTGGTGCTATTCCTGGTACTTTTAATAATTTGCTACTTGTAATTTATATTGTTTAATGTATGTTCTTTTTAATTTTATGATATATTTTTTTATGTAAAAGCCTATACGCATTGCTGCTCGTTACCTACTCTACATTTTTAATTTTTATACTCATGATTTGGTGCTATTCCTGAAACTTTTAATGTATGTGCTTTTTGAAATTTATTTTATACTCTTTATGTAAAAGCCTAATGGGCGTAAACAAATAAACAAACAAATAAAATTTGATTGCAAATATTTTTAACATTCATAATTTGAGTTGTTGGAAAACGATTGACAAGTATTGCAGCTTGCGTAGGTTGATACTAATTTTGTGCTATTTCTTAATTAAAATTTTCAGTAAGTGTGAATACGTCAGTACATTGAGGCATGAGCTGTACTTGAATAAAGTAGCTTGTTGGTGTAGTGGTCATGACGTTCACCTATAGTGATCTGGTGTTCGGTGGTTTGAGCCCCATTCCAGGACACCAGCAAGTAAGTCCTATTTTCATAGCGCAAGCGTTTAGCTAAGTTTGAAAATAATAAGAATATTAATGCGACACTCATTCCATGTTCGTATCTCTATTTATACAAGTATTTATCTGACACAGTACACATGATACACAGTACATTATGATAAATTAAAATCTAAATAATGTAATATTAATTGTGATAAGAATATGATGTAATACATTTTGATTTATTTCGTAAAAAAATAATAATAATAACGCGCAATAATCACTGACTGCGTGCCGCTAGTTTTCATTCACTGGGATGTGAAAGTTATGTTAAGTTAAGTTAACATAAGTTTCCACTGTTAAAGTTGCACCAATTTTGTACATTTTTTTCCCTAGCGTAATAAAGGGTCCCGATTACATAAATGATGTCAAATTTTGTCGCAAGCAAGTTTAAAAGCAGTTATTCCAATTTAAAAATCGTAATAATTTCCTTAGTAAGTTTGACAGGTCAGCCATTTCATTTATACGATACGCGAACTATAGAAAATTATTCAATGATTTAAATACCTATCCATAGATACGTGTAAAAATTCAAAGGAAAAGGCTGATTGCGTTTCTTAAATTGGAATTACTCGTTAAATATTTGCGTGCCGGGTTCATTTTATGACATTTTTGGAATCAGGACACTCATTTTCTATGAGTAAAACAGCAAAAACATATCATTTGTATATCTATAGCCGGAAGTGTCAAAAATGTATCGTTTTAAAACTTAATATAACTGCGTTTAAACTTGCTTGCAACAAAATTTGACACCATTTATGTAATCAGGACCATTTATTACGCTAGGGAAAAAAAACAAAATTGTTGCAACTTTAACATAGCCTATTATTTTATTTTACGAACACGCGAGTTTTGAAACATTTCTAACATGTTAATTCTAAAAAAAATAATTTGACGTTTATGAGTAGATACTGAATAATAATAAAATATCGAGTATTTAAAACACATTTTATCAAAAATATTAAGAATAATTCTAGTATGAAATTTTTGGGAGGGAAAGCGAGAATTTAGATGTTTAAGCTTCTATAATTTATGATTTTACTTAAATATTTTTAGAAAATTTATAAAACGCCATCGTGCGTGAATACTTCATTATTTCCACATATTAGCTCTTTTCGTGGGGCTTCTCTTAGCTATTATTTTATGCAGCCGAGAAAATCGCTGTTAACATGTATTCAGGTCATTCATTTTAAAATATCAATTTAATTGGTGGCAACAAAGAACAATCCCTAAAAAGTACTTTAATACTTAAATATCAACTTTTACAGTCACCACATATCGCATAAATATTTCTATACAAATTTTTATTTTTACGAATACACACTATAACAATATTTTTATATGTAGATATGTTCTAAGAACATAGGTACTGGATTAAAAAATATTGAGGGATCATTACCAGCTACAAAAAAATATATATTCCACTAGTTCATGAGAAAAGACTACAGATGTCTCTAGAATAGTCTATTCAAATAAACGAAAGATTCTCAAATTTGAACATATATAGAACTTTCAAAATTTGATAATGTGTGAATGTTCTTACGATGGAATTGGTGAGTGTTGCAATATGTACAGTGATCACTTAAGCTAGCACATACACATTCTAATCCTTGGTCCATCGTATAAAAAGACTTCCTCACACGTTTCTCATATTCATAGCTTCATCTCTATGATACTTCTATAATATATCTTAACACTTTATTTTTCTATGATCATTGGATTAATTTGCTTGCCTCCTGGAACTGGATTCGAACCACCGACCACTGGATCACAGGGCGAGAGTCTTAACCACTAGACCAGCAAGCTACTTAAATTGTTGTTTTATTTTACTAAGTTTATTTTGTGGCCACGCCAATGATAACCATTGCCCTGCCACGGCTGGTTTAATGTTGAAAATATATTATGTTATCAATGTGGCTTAACACAGTATAACCTTATTTAATTAATTAACGTAAACTTTAAAAATTATTATCTTTTATATACTGATTAAAATAAGATGAAAATATCATTTTGGCATTGTTGTTTTTTTTAATAACTACTGCATTATTCTTCAATCTGCAATTTTTATTTCATCATTCTGCAATTCTAAAACACCAATCATTAAGGAATGTGGGGTATAAAAACAAAGACAGTAATATCCAAATTATTAAAAAAATGTTTTTAACGCAGTCACCGAAGATAACTAATTTAAAATGTATTTAATTCTGGATTTTATGTATATGTCCTTCCCAAAATCATGTTTCTTATAAAATATCGAATTCAGTGCACGATAAATTAGTAATCCTCGATGTATGCATTGATTTTTTTTTGATATTGATGCCTTTGCTTTTATACCCCACATATAAGATGTAAAATAATTGATTTCATGCATTTTTTTCTTACCCATCATAATGGCAATGTACAGCACTTAGCACAGGGATTACATATTTCAGATTCAAAGGAGTGCGTAATATTTATATACTAACAGTCATCTTTACTAATATATTTGTGAGGGGGATATTTTTGATCTTATCAAATATACTTTATCTTACTGTTATAATGAGCTATCATTTGTTATAATTCATTATAAATTAAAGTTGATACAAATTACTTTATTTTTAGTATCACCTACCGATTTCGGAACTAGTGTTCCGTCATCATGGTAAACTATAATTATATAACTACTAACGAAATTAGTTTCAGATGTTAGTTTTTATTAACTCCCCCTCAGTCATCCATCAACCCCCACTTACCCTGAAGAAGGAACAGTGGTCCTGAAACCGGTTAGTGATACCAAAAATAAAATGGTTTAATTTTACAAATATATTTTTTTAATTAAAATTTATTGTAAAGATTCTATTAAAAATATTGTATCTTGATAATAAAACAGATTAAATAAATTACTTCTTACACAAAAAATTAAGCCTTGAATATACTTGAACCAACGGGAAAAATAGAAAAGTCTTAAAAAGTCATACACGATAATTTACGGGGTTTCTGTGACTTAAATTCATACATTAAAAAAAAAAGATTTTATTATTATTTCGGTAACTTTGCTAGCCAGCCTGACTTTCTGTCTTATTTCAAACTCACAGCTGTTTAAAAATTTAAACAAATGCAGTCGTACACGTTTATATTGATCATAGAAAAAAGTAAATACTTTCATTTGTTTTCGCATACAAAATTTACCTTACTACTATTTATAAATAAAATATTTGTAGATTGAGGATTCAAGATAAAATTCTTCAATATGAACATAAAGTTCGTTGTGTAAATCGACTTCTTACTTCTTGTTCGTGACCGCAGTAGCGCTGTCTGCGCCAAATCCAATACTTCCCATAATGACAGTCGGCCTTACTTCGTATACATTTTTTGCTACGTTCAGCTGTACGTGTAGCGCTACGATTCTCTACGCTACCGCGAGCGTAGCGTGCAGCTAACAGGTGATTTCGTTTCGAACCTTTACGACCTCCATTGTACGAGCTGATACTAAATATTGTGACCCAACCTTCGCCTTTTATATGTACGCCACTATTTTTTGTAAAGGTTTTTTCAGGAAGAAATTTGTTGAATCATTGTTTGAAAACTTGATTATTATTTACATATTTATTTATACTCGTGATGCAATGTCTCGATTTGACATCTCATATAGATATTCAGTGATCACTGCTGTATTATTGGTGGAATCCGTATTAACTTTGTATATATTATTCTTGATGATCTTTAAAATAGTTATTTATAAAACGATGTTAGCTTGAGTTAAATTCTACTTGAATTACGAGAGTGACAGATCCTCTCATTAACAAATGAAGTTTTAATCAGCGGGAGGTTCCGTCGCTCTCGAAACCCAAGTAGAATAACATATAATCAAACTCGAGTACTTAATTACTATCACGCCGTTCGCGCGAGGGTAGGCAGAGAGTATAGGCAGGCTGAGTAGGAGCACCACTTTCATCTGTCCTGACACACAACTCATCCACATTCGTACATCGACGATTGTTGAGGCTGGTCAATCTGGCCATCGTCTTCCGCGGTCGTTCCGTCTTTCTGATACCGTCAACACTCGCGTCATATATTTTTCTTACCATTCTTTCCTCATCCATTCTCTCAACATGCCCAAAGGATCTGAACGACCCCTTTTCATTCTATGAATTATGCTATCAGCTTTACATTCTTTCCTAACATCTTCATTCTTTACTCTGTCATAAATGGATTCTGCACACATACGTCCAAGTGATTTCATATCTATCGCATTCAGTAAACTCATGTTTAGGTATTGAAACAAAAACGGATATTTTATACGAATCGTATAGATGTGTAGACATTCAATTCTCTACGTTTCGCTCGAGTCATATCATTGTGTCTTAAAAACGTTAATATGTAGAACAATTAAAATATAAACCTTTGATTTTTAGAATAAACGTAGTTTCTAAACAGTTTCCATTAAAAATCAAAACAAAGTAGTTTTATCGAAGATTTTGTTGATTTAATAAAAACGGATTAATTTATCCTGGCCTCATCAGCTAGCGTCCATCAGCCAAAATTGTTTTGAGAATTCAATGCATAGTATTTATAAAACTAATAGCTATTTGATACATGAATACATGTATCGTTTACAGAAGACAACAAACATTGTAAGTTTTCGCAATCATAAATTGTTTTCTTATCAAAATTGGCATTGCACTTTCCCCACATTGAAATGTCCCGGATCCGGTGGTAGCCAAATATTATTTTCCATGTAAAGATTTGTGCATGTTTGCAATATTTTGACTATTTTTTTAAAAATTATTTTATAATTTGTCTTTCTTTTAGTCTGTAAGTACATAATAACATATTATAGGCAATTTGAGCATTCGCATTCCATCGCTATTTACCCATAAAATATGCAATGTATACTCTTACATTGCGTTGTATGATTACTTTTGCATGCAACACAAAATTATATAACTCGTCATCTTTGAAAAACGTGTGTTGTACAATCCGATAGAACTAGCAAGGCCGCATTGAGCTAAGATACACCAACCTAGGAAATTTATGGCTTCGCTGCTGTCTTCGAACGATGTATATTTTGATTATGTTATGTAGGTATAATTGACTTAATTCACAATATAAAGAGATCACGGAGATCATTTAACGTGGTGCTATTCCAGGTAGTATTCATCGTAAAAATGTACCCGGGGTAATTTTATTTTCTAGAGTGTTATATTCACGGATAACGTGTTGTAAAATGGATAGAATCTTTTCTTTACACTGTAAGTAGAGTTTATTTTCGTAGAATATATTAACTATAACAAATGGAGGAGAAAAGTAGTTTAACTAATGTAAATAGCTGTTAACGCATTGAAATATTAGCCATTTTAGCAATTTTGCCTCAGCTTTCCATCCGGTTTAATTATAATTTAATTTGTTTATGTAACGATTCGAAATTTTGACACTCCTGGAGTAGATTTAATCCCTATTGTGAACTAAGACTGTTATGGCTGCAAAATAAATAACTTTGATTTTTATTTTCTAATTTTTATTATTATTTATTATACATATTTTTCTTCATTCTCGATCGCGTCATGCCATTTTTGGTTTGTCGACAGCACGTTTCTTAATGATATTTCACACATACATTTCAAGCAATATTTTTTTGATTTTATTTTAAGTAATAATAGATATCCTCGTACGCAAGAAATAAAGCGAAATAATGAACGCAATAAAACGTTTTATCACATCAAGTAAGAAAGCGATATAATACAAGTTATAAAAGGTAGTATTATATTAGATTTAGGTTTATTTAATTTCTTTTTTTTCAAAAACTCTGTATTAACCACTTCGTTAAGTGGTTTATACAAAGTTGTTTCATTAAAATTAATAATCATGTCCAACCACAAAGTTAACGCTAAAGCGTTTCGATGCTTAAAAGCATCGAAAATATCTAACATTTCAAATTATCGAATCTAAGTAGGGTTAAATGGAAAGTTTTTTTGTTTTTTTTATTGACTAATTATATATTGCTAAATTAATCTCACGAATGCTAAAAGTATAAAAAAATCTGTTTTTCGTTTTTATTTGGATTACAGTTTTTTTTATTATATTATAATAGGCACTTAATTATTTATTGGTGTTTTGAAGGTCTTTGAAAAAATACATTATTATGATTATAATTTGTATTCAATTTTGATATTTTAAACTAGTTGTTGCAGAGAAAAAAATAATAATTGACATAACAATTGTAGGATTTTGAAGCTGAAAATTTACGAATAGAGTTCGAGAATAAAATTATTAAAATTCGAGAATAGTTTTTTTTTTTAAATTGACTGTTCGCTTAAACCTAAAACTAAATATAATATAAAAATGTCAAGACTGTGTAATTTCAACTCGGTGGAGCGACTATTGCGTATCGCGCTCGTAAGTTATAATTCCAGCAAGTTACATACTTTACGGACCGGCAGACAGACGAAGAAATTATTATATTTAGATAAGTACTTTTTCGATAACTATGGTTTATAAATATTTATTTGTTCAAGTGAACAAGAAGAAACAAGGTGCTAAAAACAAACAACAAAGAATAAAATTGGTGGTCTCCGCTGTTGACATTCAGGTGAATCGGCTAGACAGGGAAGAAGATAAGTTTGAAGAAAGAAGAAATGAAGTTCTACCTGAAGAAGTGTGTTCCTGAAAAGTCTTTCTCCTCGTATTCACTGGTGATGCCATTATGTATATATACACCATAAGGCACGCGGTGAATGCCAAGAGCAGACTGCAATCTACAAGATAAAACAACATTTTTGCGATTTCTTCGTATGTAACCTTCTTCACAAAGCGTAACAGCTCTGCCATCTATCATACAAAACAACATTTTGCGATTTCTTCGTATGTGTAGCTTTCTTCACAAAGCGTAAAAGCTCTTCATTATTTTGACGTCATAAGAGTCAATTTCACTAATATAAGAACTAAACTCACTCTGACTGCACAATTGAGCAATTGCTTACTATCACAATTGCCAAACTTATAGTATTGCATCTGAAAATATCCTAATTGAACCATGTGATGATTTTACGTGCTCTGTGATATGTGGAGACATGTCACATTATAGTGCTGCTACGAATCGAAATCATTTTTTCTGAAATTTCATTGTTTTCAATGAAATTTCAGAAAAAATAGGAAGGATGTATAATAATTTTTTTTATAGTCGACAAGTTTTTTATAAACGACAATTTAAATAAAATTTCGAAAAGTGTCCACATCAAGTCCATTAAGCCCACTATTGTATAGTATTATAGATTGTAGATTGGGTTTTAAGCATTAATTATTAATTATCAAATCAATCGAAAAAATATTGCGTGCTTAGTAAGATAATTGATTTTTACATGACCCTGACTATATCAATCATGGGCAAATTACTAACTTATTATTGGGAAACTGTTCTGGGATTTTAAATAAAATAAAAAGTACATTAAAAAGTTTTGTTGTGTGTAAAGTACACACGTTATGCACAATATTTAGTACATTAAATTTATTTTTACGGCACCCTGATTAAATTAAAATATCATTCGAATAACAAATTAAAAAAATATATTTTAAATAACATGGATAAGGAATTAAAAATTAAAAAAATCGGGCATTTATCAATTGATTTGTAGGATTTGAAACTATTTTTACATGGGAAAAACGTCAATAAATTTTGAAATTAGAGTCAATGAGCATCGAGATATCTTAGCAATAATAATTATTAGGAATTTTCAAACCATCTAATAGAATCTAATCACTCTTTCGAAATAAATACTAGTTCAAAATTTCATACTAGGGGTTTTCATTTGGATAATCTAGAAATATTAGAAATTAGGAAAAGTGTTGATAGAAACTTAAATATTAAAAATATCAAATAAACTTTATAAACAACCCTCTCTTAAACCTTTTCCCATTGTAATTATTTTGTATCTACGTAATTTGTAAGCACGCCCACTTCAACTCCCTTCAACCCCCTTCCACCCCCTTCCACCATAACTAATCTGTATATATTTAATCATTAATTTCAGTACATTCATTGTCCTGAAGAAGGGAGCATCGGTCCAGAAACATGCTGAATTTTTTAAAACAAAATTGAAGTATGGTAAAAACAAAGTTTTCATTATTTTATTTAGAAAATTACTAACTTATAAGTAGTGCACTATTCTGGGACTTTAAATAAAAATGTAAGTGAATAAGAAGTGTGGTATTTTGTCAATAATATTTATATCTTATAAAACTGGTTAGAGACTGGTTCAAAACCAAAGTTAATAAAACCTGTTTTGAATGTTTAAAATATAATTTATTATTTACAACTAGAGTGGTCTACAACAATAAAACTTAATTTAATCAATAAATGCAAACAAGTTCACAAACAGATAAATACTTGAAATGATTTAAATAAGAACACACTTTTTTCGTGACACACGTACCACCTGGCGACGGATTTTGTGAGCCTTACGGTGATTATTTTTAAATGGCTCGCTTTTAAATAATCCAATTGGTCCCAATTGTTTGTCTTGCTTAAATTTAGTTCAAATATTTTTACTTGCATGAATCTGTGACGATTCTTAGCTTTTGAATAATCATATAAATGTCATGATTACTCTATTTCTTTCATATGTTTAGAATAACTCTCACTATAGCTGTTGAGAAGTCATTATTCGGTCAAGCATTGAGCATCTCCTTGATACTAATTTAATTGAATACCGTTGGTGAAAAATTATGTTGAAAGTTTCGTATAGAAAATGACAATGAGTGATAAAGAAAAGAGAGTATGTATTGTTACGTGTTGTGGCTCGCCCGAAATGAAATGAAAAACGTATTTCGTAATTGATCACTCGTAAAATAAACCTTTATTATCACTTCAACATTTTATCTGACATTTTACATTCGCTGGAAACGCAATACTCCATTTTAAACTCATAGAACCGCTTCGCCTTTGTTTCGCTACTGCGGTAAGAACTTTTATAAAATCTTCGCTTTCGAATTATCCGTTAGTTCGTTATTTCAACGACTGAGCACACCGGTCCGCCGTTCTGCGCATGTTCTGCGCTGTTCTCTGCGCGCATGCGCCTTCGCTTGTATTCGGCTGTCAAACGTCAACGACGTCAACCGACAACAAAAAATTTAAATGAAATTGAAGCTGAGAGTGAGAGGATCAGTCCTCCAGCCGAAAAATTGAAAAATGTACAACCATGTGCAAGATATTCAAATTTGCGTAAGAATTTACACAAAACAGCAACGAGAGTTTCAATGCCACCGTGTGATCGATCGCACCGAATAGTTCATCGAACGGTAAAACAGTTCTCGATCTTTGTTCCGACGTGGTCACATGCCATTTTGTTGATCGAATTTGCATGTTATGCAGTGTGCAAATCATTTAAGTTCTGGACATTTTTATGGGCCCCAAATTATTGCGTTGTGGTTGTTAAAGTTCGCATCAAACTCATCGTTCGCTGACCAGCGATACAGCGAAAGAAGCTCATTAAAGCGTAAAATCTGCGAGAAAAAACTAAAGGGATGAAAGCTTTGCTGTTGAAGGGCAATTTTACCTTTAGGCCCTGGGATCGTAGACTGAATGGAAATTAAATAAAAGTAAAAAAATTTCATAATTGATATAAAAATATAAACATTCAAATTTTTAACACGTTTTTTTCAAAATATCAATATTCAAATTGGTTAGCAGTAGAACTCAAATAATTTTTAACCTATTTATAACCTTCAAATTTTAAAAATACCAAAAAAATATAATTATCTAAAGAATTACAAAGAATATTTAAAATAACTTGCTGATTTTACTATATTTTTTTTGTGAAAAAAATTTTTTTTTAACCTTTGCCATTTTATCAACGGCTACATTTCAAAAACGGCTACAAATTTTTCTAGGTTCTAGAGTAAATAAACGTTTTTCTGTTCTGGATCAAAAATTACAGCACTTACGCTGCTAGCCGCAGACCACCTTTCCAAATGGAATCATGCTGCTGTAAATCCACCATTTTGTAAAATAATTTATGAAAAAAATATGTTTACATGCCTAATGAAGCTATCAAACTCATTTTTGATAAATCGATTGAGTAAGTAATAAAAAATCATAATATAGGCCTCTTTTTCAGTCGGATACATACAATAGCTTCAGGCCGGCGCCACATTGGGCGAATATTCCGTCGCGTCTCTTCGGTCGCGGAACGCCACTATATTTCTTTCCATACAATATACGCTTATCAAACACACTGCGCGGATGATCGGTCGATTCATTTGCTTTGCCGATTTGACGCGACGGAAAAGACGCAGCGGAAGATACGCGCAGTGTGGCGCTGGCTTAAGAAGTTTAATTCGTAAATTCAGCATTCTCCAGCATATCGCCTTTGTATTTATATTTTTCAAGACAATATTTGATTTATAATTTCCTTACTGACTGTAAAAATAATTCAGCGCTTGGTAGGAGACCACGTTAAACGTTAATACGATAAACAAGCTCCCTTAACGAGAATAATGTTCAATCTAAATCCGTGTACAGGTAACTGATGGTTATAAATAGCTCTTAAATTGCAGATCACCAAAACGTCTGTATCAATTATTGTAGGAGTCGATTGATTTCGTTTGATTACTTTTCCTCCTATTGATTAAACGATTTATGGTTAAACTCTGTGCAGAGGGAATGATAGAGATCCAATTTAGGTCTGTAAAACATTCAACATCAATCTCGCCACAATGGAAAGTATAACCTTAAAATAATTCCAAAACAAATTTCAAAGCAAATTTCAAGTGGTACCAAAAGATCTAGTAAACGACTGCAAAAAGATGTTAAGATGTGGAAAGAATAAAAGATAGAGCCTAAGGTAAGAGTATCTAACTTACCATCACAGATAGACAAAGAAGGTAGAACGCCACATTATTTTGTCCTGGCATACCACTCTAGCCTCGTCTACTTTTATACACTTTCTAATACACGCCCTTCGATTATTTAAACTTTCAACTATTATTTATCTATTCAATGATTATCTAATTATGTCAGATCTTTTGCAGAAATCCTCTATTGCCGTCAACACTCACTCATATTTTTTTGTTAGGGAAAATGTATCCTCGCAAGTTAAGTCCCCCTACAGAGTAAACTGTAAAAGTAAACTTGTTAAAGTAAACTGTTTAAAACTTAAACAAAAAATGTCAAAATCTGGAAAAGTCATGTTATTAAGTTTATTGAAGCTTAGAATTTCAGGGGAGTCAATACAATTGTTCAGTAATTTAGTTCATCACTTATCGTACGCCATTATATTAGGTCCTTACATATGAAATTGACGTTTTGCCGTACTGGCAAATTTGATCTCAAATATCTTCTCTTTGGTTAGGAATTCCAAATCCAAATTTATACAACTATTTACTCATGTATTTGTGTTTTGAAAATTATAATTCATTTGTTTTTTCCTCAATTGTTTTTTTCTTTGCGTCACTCAGTTTACAAATTGAAAAACTTGAAATATCGCGTTATTTACGAGTACGAGTTCCATCGTGGCACCAGTACTGCAGAAAAGGCTCGAAGGATTAATGATGTGTATGGCGACGGTGCCGCAAAAGAAAACACAGTGCGTTTTTGGTTCCAACGTTTTCGTTCTGGAAATTTCGACCTGCAGAACAAGCCCCGTGGACGGCCGGAGACCAAAGTTGATAATGAAGAATTGAAGGCTATTGTGGAAGCGGATCCATCGCAAACCACATCCGAGTTAGCTGCAGGCTGCGGTGTTAGTGATAAAACTGTTTTAATCCACTTGAAGCAAATTGGTAAGGTGAAAAAGCTTGAAAGGTGGGTACCTCACGAATTGAGTGAAGCAAATCAACAAACGCGCGTTGATTGCTGCGTTGCATTACTCAACCGGCACAATAATGAAGGGATTTTAAATCGAATCATTACCTGTGATGAAAAGTGGATCCTGTACGATAATCGGAAGCGCTCATCGCAATGGCTGAACCCTGCCGAACCAGCCAAACCATGCCCCAAGCGAAAATTGACTCCAAAAAAGTTACTTGTGAGCGTTTGGTGGAATAGTGCTGGTGTCGTTCACTACAGCTTTCTTAAATCTGGCCAGACGATTACGGCAGATGTCTATTGTCAGCAACTGCAAACCATGATGGAAAAGATAGCTGCTAAACAACCGAGGCTGGTTAATCGCTCTAGGCCACTGCTGCTTCATGATAACGCTAGACCACACACTGCACAACAGACGCCTACCAAATTAGAGGAGGTTCAATTGGAATGTCCAAGACATCCACCGTACTCTCCGGACCTTGCCCCAACAGATTACCATTTTTTTCGAAATTTGGATAACTTCTTGCAAAGGAAAAAATTCAAATCCCATGGGGCAGTCCAAACCGCCTTCAAAGATTTTATTGATTCCCGTCCGAATGGTTTTTTTAGTAAAGGGATCGATGAACTACCTATGAGATGGCAAAAGTGCATAGATAGCAATGGTACATACTTTGATTAAATAAATATATTATAATAAAAAAAAATCGGCTTTATGTTCCTCCCATACTAAACGTCAATTTCATATGTAAGGACCTAATATATATATATTTATAACTTATCGTTCGCCATCATCAAGATATTTATCGTTCGACTGTCTTCAAGGTTAGGTATAGGTCTTTTCATATAAGTTTGCAATTATGTTAGTGTGGGTAAAGTGCGTAATACGCACGGATACGGGAGGGGTTTATCCGTAAACTTTATGCAACGAAACAATGCGCGTACCATGCACTGTACCCACATTAACTCAAATGCAAGCTTATATGAAAAGAGCTATACTCATATTTTTTTCAGTTTCAGTGCCGATAAATCGGCGTTTATTAGCTCAATAACTTTTATAACAGCTTGCATCAAAACATAATTAATGTTAAGAATATTTACGGAGTTTATGAATAAGATAGCAACAAATACAATATACAATTTTTTGTATGCAGGCCTTTATCGTTACCTACCTCGCTATATACATAAAAATACCTGTTCTGAGGTAAGAAGCCATTCCATATGCTTCGGTTTGGTTGTGAAAGTAAAGATCCTTTTTCAAATTCAATATGAAAATATGCTGAACGCGTTCGAGACGCTTTTTACTTCCTTTCTTTTAACTCGTAGCGTCTACTTGTCTGCCGAAAAAACTTTGGATCGATTTTTAACCCTTTTCCTGTGATCCAATCGAGCTGAAACTTTGCAGGCAGACTCGTGACGACGATAAAAATGATCTAACAAATTATTCTTTAAAATTTTTTAATTACTATAGTATAATTCTGGATTTTTCGAAATTTTAACGGTTTTATTAAATTGGAAACCATACAATTGAGAACTCATCTGACTCGAGCCATGGGTCCGATCAGACGGTTTCACCGACGCCGTGCCCCCCTATACCAATTATTACGTTTTAGTAATAATATATATGGAATAGATTTTCCACATGAACTTAAAGCAAGAGGAATATGTTGATGGAATATTAAATTGGAAACAATACATACATACATATATAATAAAAACTGTTTTTTTATGGATTAGTTTTTTATTAATGTCGTAGTGCGGAGACCAGAAAACTGGCGACGCAAATTCCAAAATGCTGAATTTAAATATGAACCATTCATCAAAAGACAAAGATTTTCTTGAAATAAGTACTGGCCAAAAGTGGAGCCATTTATTAGTCAACAACTCAGAAGAATTTAAAAATTTTACTAAAATTGTCTCATATCTACTTTCTGTTCCCGCCACCTCAGCATTTACTGAAAGAATTTTTTCAGTAATGAATGCAAAGTGGCGGGAGGATAGAAATAGAGCAAATATTAATTTAATAAAAAATGAGCTCCTCATTTATTTTAATTTTAGTTATAATTGTGGTGAGGCGTATGAAGTTTTTAAAAATAAGTGTAAATTAATAAGTTGTGTGAGAAGCTCTAAAAAATATGTATTTAAAACATTAAATAAATAAAATACTGTTCATTTTTCTAAAATACTGTTTAATATTCTTCTCAGACCTAAATATACTTTATTTCTTGTAAAAAAAGTTGACAACCCTAGCTGAGCCACGCCTCTTTCTTTTGATGTGTGCTCGAAAAATCGACTACCAAGCCTAGTTTGGCAAACGTCTCTACGCACGGCCAAAAAGCCCTGTACACATTGGGCCAAACTTACTTTGGGCCAACCTCGGCCAATGTGTACAGGACCCTTTATATTTACCATTCTCTCCTCGCTCAAACGTTGACCATCTCAGTTAGCCATTCTTTATTCTATTGGCTCATCTGCGACCAGTTCTTTATTCACAACTATTTTTTCAATTCTTCACTCTACTGTACACAAATATTCACATGTGCGCTTAAGCAACCGCATTTAGTCTACTTTCGTTATTTGATAATTTCATGTACATTAGGATAAAATAATAATTAAACATTTATAATCCGATCGTCATAAAGAATCTCATATATTATTCATAGTAATTCCACAAATACATTACATTTTTTAAAATTAACTTGCTATTTGAGCTCTCTTGAATATTTAATTCTACTTAATTTGGACTGGAATTTTATGAATAAACTATTGATCGAGTATTACTAATTGTGTTGGGTAAAATTTTGCATATTGCTTAAAAAAGCTTCAAGAACACAATACTGGATTTTATCCTCAGAGGAAACATCATTATTCAAGATATATTATAGACGTCCTATAGAGATGAAGCTGTTTATATGGTAAATTAGATATGGAATTCTTTTTTGGGTTTCAGGTCGAAAAATAGATGTCTCATTATCAACGCCGATATATAAACTAGTTCATGAGGATTACGAATTTCAACCACAGATGGCGTTAATAAATAAAACACACATGTGGAGCGAGTTGTACAAAGTTAATATAGGTATAATATACAACTTCTAAAAGTCTGATAGATGTGGTAGTCAAACACGGGTGGAATTGTGAACCTTACACTGTGTAAAGTGATTGCATAAGCCAGCCGTACGATAGGTCATAAGCCCTATAGACACCCAAAAAAGACTTCCATACTTACTTCGCTATATAAAAAGCATCATCTCTATGAGACATCTATAATATACCTATCTTGTTTTTTTTTCAATTCCTTTGTGTTCTCTGAGTACTCTAAATACGGCTAGATCTACTACTAATCATTGCTAGTCGCTGTAGCTCGTTTATCAACTACCGTTTTGTAATAAACCTCATAAGGCTTTTATTATAACGCGTGAATTGGAAAGGTAAAAAATCCTCTAAACATTTAAAAAAGGATAATTACCTAGGCGCCGATACGTTATTTACAGTGCCACCTTATCAACATAATTATTTATAGTAAATTAACAAAATTATGATATTTTTATCCACATGTATGTATATAATTTATATTTTAAGTCTTGATAGAAAATTTGCATCATTAAAAATAGACTAAAGCAATTTTATCTTTTCCAAATTCTAGTTGAATCGTTTTTCGTTTATCTGTCTGTCCATCTACCACTTGTCTCATTATCGCGAAGCCAGTTCACTGAATACTGGAAATATGTTTTAATTGTTTAAATAAATTGTTTGGTTGGTTGTCAACTGACAATAAACCCGCCACTGTGTTATTAATATGTATATAAAAAGTGAATAAATAATTCATTAATACGGGCACGTGAGGGTGAACAAAAATCCCGCAGGTCTTTCCACTCAAAATTGTCTTTCTTTCCAAAGGCACACATTTTTGGTAAATTCCACTATCGGAGATCCCGCCAGACAATAAAAAGTTATGTATCTGCATTTCTAATACATCCCCACCACCGCTGAAAATGTATAAAAGCCGTGCGCTCTTACCATTTGGCAGGTCAATCTGTTCGGAAAGCGATTCCATCAGCCCTCGCCTTCCTAAGAGGTATCCAGGAGGTATTACTGGTGGACCTAGAGAACCTGATCACCGCTGTAATTGAGTGTTCTCCTACTGGACTGCATCGGTACCAAGCCGAGCCTGTGCGAAGTTTGAGCTGAGCCAAGCTGAAACTTTGAAACTGAGCCATTGCAGAAGCGTTTCTCTGCCCGAGATTTCATTGTTCTTGCCGTCGAGCTCTTTCCAGCAAGTGTCTTCACCGAATCCGTGAACCGGCATCACCAAAAACCCTAGCAAACTGTATTGTGACTATGCCAAAGACCTTAGTGCCTGTGCCAATTTTCATGTGCTTTTACACTTCTACTTTTGTACTACAACTTCTTTGTCACAAACACCCAGATCACCTGTTTTTTTTTGGCCATGAACAGATTAAAACTCATTATATGAAATGAGAATATGACATTTAAGCCGACATATTTTGCGGTTAAATACCGCCCTGATACATGAAATATTCACTCGCGACTGTCATTTGTTCAATATTACATAACAGAGTGTGGGCACCCAACTTTCGGCACGGTATTGCAAGTCAATACTAAACCACAATATCAATACTCACAACACCTCTGCCCAGATGACGGACATAACAATCAGATCAACGGTGACCATTAGGATCGTATACACACGGTAGAATAGCCTTTAAAACACAGCGGATTTAGGTAGATAAAAATAAAATACTTCAATGTTTTAATTAATTATTTTAGAGAGATTCTGTTGGCGCAACTTGAATCATTTGTTCCACCTAATTATCCTGTTACTGTTCATTCTGGGATTATTTTGTATCCAAGAGTAGCAAGAGCGTCCTCATAGCGATTTCGCAACCCGAAAGAGAATCAAGTCGGTGAGTCGGTAAAGGAGTGAGCGGCCGTAGCGGCGGCCATCACGAGAATAAAAGACGGCGCGTAAATACGAAGCGTGACGCTCCAGATACAAATTTATTATGATGATCTGTGTTTGCAATGTATTTTTGTTCGGTGAAGAAATATATTTTTTTGTGGTATCTTTTGTTTTTTGTTAAATTAAATGTTTTCCTTGTAATACATTTGTTATTAGTGAAAACTATGTTTATTAAAGTTTATTACTATCTTAACATTATTTGGGGAAAATTTCAACTAACTAACAACCTTTTAAATATATTCACTATGTTATTTCTATTACATTTCCTCCGAATGTGCTCATGTTTTAATTTAACATAAATAATAAATTTAATAAATAAAGTGAATTGATTTTAAAATAGCTTTGAGAATAAATAAAGCTTTGCCAGACATACTAAAATAAACTCATTTGATAAAATTTTAATTTTCTCGTTTGCAAACCTGAGTCCAATTTTTTAGTTTGAGACATTGTCTATAAAAATAGAGAATTTTGAAAATAAGTAATCACGTGTATAGGGAGGGAGTTAACCTAGTTTTGAAACTGTAGTATGGACCCATCTGGTGCAGCGTGATTCAAGGAGAAACTTTTACTATAAACGCCAGTGGGTACATTCATGTCCCCTTTTCCATCGATAGAATTAACCATAACTGATGGTAAACTTGGAAACTCCTTAAAGAAGAGCGTTCAGATAGAGAACTTTTTTAAAAGAACATTGGTGAATAATGACAGGTCCACTTAAGAGAGTTCTTCCTACTACTTTATGTGAACCACAAAAATGACGCATCATTAACATTGTTGAATTTGGCTGCAGATATTTAATACTAACAATGGCACAAATCAATGCTTTTTTTAGGGTTCTTACTACTAATTTTCGATATTTCTACACCAGACCCCGAGGTAAGCTTGGTGGTTTTCAATATTCGTCAATTCAAAACGTTCAGGTAATTACTTAACATTTAATGAAGACCCAAAGTACTTACGGTTTTTGAAATGTTTATAAAATTGATCAAACGATATCAGAAATAAATGTACTTTTTATATTTATTTTAAAAAATCAGAATCAAAGAGAATTTGAGGTGTTTAAATAATCGTGGCTTTTTATCAAATCAAATTATTTCAAGTATTTATTAAAAAAATGGTCATACCTCTGATAAAGTGACAACTAAAGACGACCACCAGTTTTATCCGAAACATATTTCCAATCATTTTTGATATTAAATTCTTTTTTCCGTATTCACGTTCTAGATTTTATTAATTTTAATTCATCATATATATGTTACAGATGTTATAACAGATGTTGGGTGTTTATAGGGCTTACGACTTATCTTACGGCTGGCTTAAGTGATCACGTAACACAATTTAACGTTCACAATTCCACCCATGATAGACTACATTTATCAAATGTTTGGAAGTTGTAGGTATACATATGTTTGACTTGCACACCTTGTTTCACTCACTCACTATTTGACATATTGTTTTTTCTTATTTTTTAATCGATCCTGGTATAATATTCTTGTATATATGTATTTTCTTGTAATTGGCCCAAAGCTCTGTACATCAAGTATTGTTTTTTCAAGATTTATTAATTAAATGGCTGTAAGAAAACCAATAAATGAAAAGAAAATGAAACAATTATATTTTTACTACCGCCACCTTGTGGTCGAAAATGTGTTGTTCCCATAAACCAGTACAGATGTCGCCGTTAGTAATGAGATATCTATATTTTTGAAAAATATGAACGTACTAAAAATATTCTGAATATTTTAATTTAGTTTTGTTTAGATAGATTTGTACACGTGTGGAGTAGATACAACCCTGAATGCGTCATGTTTACCCACCCTCAGGACGCGCGGGAATTCCTCTCAGCACTGTATTCTGGAATGCTTAGTTAATCCGAACATATTCCTGACCCAATTAGTTTAGATTATCAACACTGCTTCAATTAGTACTAACATAGTAATCTCAGGGAATGAAAAAAAAAACTGGCACTGCCCGCAAGGATCATTTTTTTTTACTTTTTTCTACAGGTATAAACTATTGTTTTCTTAATCCAAGACAACTTTCCCTCCCTGTTCTCAGATTAACAAAATAGGTGTAATGTCTTGAGATCATATAAACGAGATGCACTTACTTATATTAATTTTCTAAGCCCGGAGCTGGCAGAAAAGGAACGAAAGTAGATTGAATGCAGTGGAGATGAGATTCCTCAGACGTATATGTGGCAAATCAATTTATGATAGAGTAATGGATGCAGATAGATATTAGGAATCTGATCTTAGCATAATTAATAGAATTAAAAAAGGGTCGCTCAGATGGTTTGGGCATATTGAGCGAATGAATGAGGAAAGAATGGTAAGAAAGATATATAGTGCAAGTGTTGATGGTGCCAGAAAGAGGAGGCGATCGGTGGTGACCAGATTAACCAGATTCTGAAAGATGGTCCCGTTAGAAGCCTCAACAACCGGCGGGCTTGCATGCGAAGATGTATGAATGTGGATGAGGCGAGAGTTATATGTCAGGACAGAATAGTGTGGCGCTCTATCCTCTCTGCCTACCCCCACGGGGAAACGGCGTGATGGTAAGTAAGTAAGTGAGTTCTATAAAAAATGTCAATTGACAATTTTAGTCGTCCGTCAAAATCGTGGATTAGGCCAATTGGGGATACCACATTAAAGAAACGCACCTAGTACACTACCTCAATTATATTTAATATACCTACTATTAGTTTCAATATAGCAAAAATATCATATTTCATTCAATATTCGAACATATTGGATAAAGAAATTAATAGACGAGTGTGAAAAAACTTACTTTCTACCAAATTTTAAAAGAACATTAGTATTTATTTATATTATTATTGATCACGTCATAATTGAAAAAGTGTACAATCAAAAAACATGATTCTCTATATAACAATGTCCGTAATAGTGTACTGTAAAAAGTAAATAATGACATCTCATTACCGGGTTCAGATTTTTTAGTGAATTTAGTTTTGTTGTTTATTTTCTCTATAAAACAATTTCTATCACTAACGCTACCAGATAGCGCTGTTAACACGTTAATACAAACATACCTACTCCGATTTAGCCTTAAATTTTTATTGGTGTTTTGTGAAAAACTGGAGCAAATTAGTGGACTAAAAGAAAATTTTGAGTTCTAAAATAAATCAATATTTCTAACATTTTTATAAAAAAAATGTTTATAAATATTATTTCAATTTCTACAATCTCTAACTGATTTGGTTTGAGCAACTTTGTTGCATTTTTTTTGACTGACGTAATAATTCTAAATAGATAAGTTAATATTTTTTATTGTAAAAAATTAATGTAGAGCAAACAAACATGTATATAACGTGGCATTTGATTATAATTCTGTTCGGGAAAAAAATGTCTGATAATGGTTTTACATCTTTTCAAATAATTTAACTTTAATTTTCAAAGCAAGAAAACACTTTGTGGTCTGACATTACACTTTATTTAAAATTAAATTAATTACTTAGTTTTAAACCACTTATTACTATACACTCGTCAACTAGTTTCGGTTTGTCTCAACCTTCATCAGGACGAGTATGTAGCTATAATACAGACTCAGTACTGAGACTTTGAGACCAACCTGTATTTTGTATAAGTGGTTTACAACCAAGTATTCAATTTTATTTTAAATGTGTTATAATTTAACGTAGTTATTTTTCTTATTATTATAAAGTCATTCTTCTTTAAACGCGTACAGAGTAATATTTCAGGTTGCAAAGAAATGCGCGCGCACCAAGGCGGTGCCCCAAGTGATATTTAACCAATAGCAATTCTTATATGTGACGACATCAAGTCGCTATTATAAAAATTGCATATACTCCGGGTGCTATTACTAATAAAGGTCTGTTATGAGAATTTCATATGCTCCGGGCGCTGTAATTTCTGTTTATTTTCAATTCTATATACACAAATCCCTTATAAGTTGGACTTGTGTGTAGAATTGCATTGCACGCCGTTTGATTAGCTTTATTAAAGAAACTAAATTAGATATCCGTATCAGTCCGGGATGTGTTCATTAGTTGGCGAAATGTAATTAAACAGCCCTGCCGGCGGTATTCAACTGGGAATATGTTAATTCGAATGGACTTTGTGCTTTAGATCAGCGCAAGAGCGTTATCTTTTTTCCTTGTGGTATGCTTTGGCAACGAGTGAGGCAACGAAGAGAGTACGGGCATTATCCTTGGCTTTACCCAACCGAGTTTCTCCAGGGTATGCTTGGCTACAATAGTTTAGAGACTAGAAGGAATGTGTATTTGATTACACATTTTTATCGATTGTTGCGCGGTATGATCGATAATCCTGAAATTATGCAGAGCATTGGTTTGTATGTTCCTGATAATTACACTAGACATCGTCAGCATAGATTGTTTCACATTCCAATATACAGGACCAACCTGCCGATGGTTATGCCTGTTGGAAGAGCCACAGCTATGCTGAACAAAATCGCTTTGGGTATTGATATATTCCATGTGTGTGAGAGGGTTTTCCGAAGCGGGATTCTCCTACACCTTTGACCAGATTTTATGTTATTTTTAATTTATTAAATATTTTCATTTTTGATATATACTTCCTAATATGTATGCCTTAAACATTTTGTTTGTCATGTACATATTATCATGAAATAAATTGAATTGAATTGAATTGAATTGAATTGAATTGAATTGAACATCGCTCATTTAAAGAAGCAATTTTAGAAGCGCATGGCACGATACACAGGAGCGGGATTTGAGAAGTACAATCTATCAAAAATCTTGTATGCACATATTACTATTGATCATTAAATAATATTATAGATCGACCGCAGTCAAAAGACCATTCCCTACCGTTATCCGGTCAGAAGAAATCGGGGGGAAAGTCGCCTGGCAAGCCCATATTACAAGCTTCAATATGATATCGCAAATAAATATATATTTTTAGTTTAAAAAAGGTTACTTACTTACAAGAAAAACTTATTTTGTATTCATTTTTTGCATCGTAACAATACGCATATATTTATTTTACACTAAGCCAGTACTACAAAATAAACATTCAATCAATCAAAAACCACACATTACTCGGATAGCGTGTGGGAATTACTGCTTGTACGTACAATGACTGCATATTTTCTCGCACTAGTTTCCATTAATCTTTTCGGTTTAAATAACTAAAAATCAAAACTAGTAAGATGATAAAATGTCGGTTTATTCGGATGAACTGAACACAAAATTATATGAAAACGTCATATACAGGCAAAAATTCAAACATACAGAACATTACGAAAAAATGTTCATTTGAAAGTTTCTAGAAAATAATAAAATTCGTTGTCAAATAATAATCCGTAGACCTTGGTAATAATATAATACTTTGGAAGTTTCTTGGAAAAAAATATCCACTACAATAATAATAATTTTCACGTTCGTAACACCGTGTAAACTGGGTTTTTGCGTAACATGCCACAAAATTTCATTCAGTACACAGTATTTAAAATGATAAACCACGCCCTCCCTACGCATGACAAAGAAAGTGCGTTTGCGCAAATTCTTTTGAAAGCATCTAGCTATAACCTTGTTACCTGTACGTTGTGTTAGCGTTACTCTTGAATTCAAAGTAAAAAATAAACAATTTTACGAAATATTATGCGGTGATTGCTATAGTGAATACATCGGTCAAACTTTTAGAAATCTAAACATTAGACTCAAAGAACGTCTTCGTTGTCTGACTAGCAATAATTTTCCTGAATTTGTGAACGGCATCATAAATAGAAATCATTATTTTCATTCATGTAATATTTAACCTCTCCATCCCGTCGCGCGTAAGGGTAATAAAATGAATAATTTAGAACGTTTGGAAATTAAAACAAATTAGAACTCGGGTATTAATTTACTTAACATTATTACCTTAATTAACTCTTCTCCTCTTCTCTCAGTATTCCCGTCACAATTACCCTTACACCACTAACTTCGGCTCCTTTTTACTCCCTTTCTTTTAAATAGTAGCGTCTGCTTGCTTGTCTGTCGAAAAAACTTTGGATCGATTTTTAACCCTTTTCCCGTGATCTAATCGAGCTGAAACTTTGCAGGCAGACTTGTGGCAACGATAAAAGTGATCTAACAAATTTTCGTTTAAAAAAATTATAATCATAATATGATTTGGATTTTTCGAAATTTTTTATTACTCCCATTTTTCAGTATTTATCCATTTTTATATAAGTCCTTACATATGAAATTGGCGTTTTGCCGTACTGGCAAATTTGATCTCAAATATCTTCTCTTTGGTTAGGAATTCCAAATCCAAATTTATACAGCTATTTACTCATGTATTTGTGTTTTGAAAATTATAATTCATTTGTTTTTTCCTCAATTGTTTTTTTCTTTGCGTCACTCAATTTACAAAATGAAAAACTTGAAATATCGCGTTATTTACGAGTACGAGTTCCACCGTGGCACCAGTGCTGCAGAAACGCCTCGAAGGATTAATGATGTGTATGGCGACGGTGCCGCAAAAGAAAACACAGTACGTTTTTGGTTCCAACGTTTTCGTTCTGGAAATTTCGACCTGCAGAACAAGCCCCGTGGACGGCCGGAGACCAAAGTTGATAATGAAGAATTGAAGGCTATTGTGGAAGCGGATCCATCGCAAACCACATCCGAGTTAGCTGCAGGCTGCGGTGTTAGTGATAAAACTGTTTTAATCCACTTGAAGCAAATTGGTAAGGTGAAAAAGCTTGAAAGGTGGGTACCTCACGAATTGAGTGAAGCAAATCAACAAACGCGCGTTGACTGCTGCGTTGCATTACTCAACCGGCACAATAATGAAGGGATTTTAATTCGAATCATTACCTGTGATGAAAAGTGGATCCTGTACGATAATCGGAAGCGCTCATCGCAATGGCTGAACCCTGCCGAACCAGCCAAACCATGCCCCAAGCGAAAATTGACTCAAAAAAAGTTACTTGTGAGCGTTTGGTGGACTAGTGCTGGTGTCGTTCACTACAGCTTTCTTAAATCTGGCCAGACGATTACGGCAGATGTCTATTGTCAGCAACTGCAAACCATGATGGAAAAGCTAGCTGCTAAACAACCGAGGCTGGTTAATCGCTCTAGGCCACTGCTGCTTCATGATAACGCTAGACCACACACTGCACAACAGACGGCTACCAAATTAGAGGAGCTTCAATTGGAATGTCTAAGACATCCACCGTACTCTCCGGACCTTGCCCCAACAGATTACCATTTTTTTCGAAATTTGGATAACTTCTTGCAAAGGAAAAAATTCATCTCCGATGGGGCAGTCCAAACCGCCTTCAAAGATTTTATTGATTCCGTCCGAATGGTTTTTTTAGTAAAGGGATCGATGAACTACCTATGAGATGGCAAAAGTGCATAGATAGCAATGGTACATACTTTGATTAAATAAATATATTATAATAAAAAAAAATTGGCTTTATGTTCCTCCCATACTTAACGTCAATTTCATATGTAAGGACCTAATATTTGAACTTAATTTTTTTTTATTTAAAATATAATGGAAACCTAAGAGGTTTATGGGTAACATTTTTACATGATTCAATATAAGAAATAATAATAATATAATTTAGATACAAAGTCATTTTTTTATAGTTGGCCGAGTTTTAATATTTTTGTCACATATGTTTTGAATTTGTTAGTAGTCAGTTGTTTGGTCTGTTGTGGCAAGTCATTGTATAGTTTTAGTCCGTTGCAAATTAGTCGGGATTGTCCTGTTTTTTTTTGGCGTGTGTGAATTTATATCTGAACAGACTCAATGTAAAAATGATATATTTAAAAGTGTCATAGGATTCTGTTTCTCTTGAAACTTGAGTAGTGAAAAAATATAATAGATTATTATAAATAATAACCAAATTAATTAATCAATTAGAAAGACATACAGAAAAATCTAATTCACGAAAAAATATTAGTTACTACTGGGATTCGAACCCAGGTCACCTCCTTTCCGGGGCCGGTGCTCTGACCACTAAGCTATAGCAACCCTCTATGTTTCCGTGAATATATCGACCTTATATGTAGTTCTTATTTTTATTAATTGATTAATTTTTTTTTTATATTTTTTTTATTTTTGTCCATAGAGCAATCCACTTTTTTGATACGGTAGTTGAAATTACTTTGCAATGCCACCGCTAGATGGACGCCATGATTAATTGAATAATTCATTTTTATACTTTCATTTATTATACTCAGGTAGAAGTAACAAGCTTTACATTATTTCTTTACCTTCTTATATACAATTATTTAAAATGAATTAATGATTCTCAGTCTTCTGTTTCCCAATTTCACTTATTACGATTATGCATAATTATACGCCGTTTTTTGCGGGAAGTTTTTTATTTTGAATTTACCGCCAAATACCCTGTTCCGTTTTATGACGATTCGTAACTAAGATAGAACCGTTGTATAGTGCCGATGGTTTCCCGTCAAATTGCGAAAAATTAATTACCAGTCATTGATTTAATCAGATACAAATCTCAAATAACTGTTAGTGTGTCACCGGTTAAAATATCATCACTACTGGATGCTCTTCGCCTGCAGAAAAATACGTTTTCCAAGCAAACGAGAAGCAAAATTAACGGTGGCTATGCTCCAAAATATAATTTTACAAAATATATTCGGGTTGGATCATTATACAATATATTATATACGATAGTTTGGGTTCGGCCTAATATTTCGCAGCAGAAAGTTCTAGGGACTATTTTTCACATTGAATACCACGATGAACTTAACTCAAGTTTTCGAAATGTCTTTCCACTTGAATTTAAAAAAAGTAACCCATTTAAACCAAGTTTTTATTATACTCCCTTTCTTTGTAAAATATAACAACAATTAAAGACGTATTAAAATATATAACATAACACTAAACTTACAGTAATTTAATATATTTCTAAAATGTCAGATGTTTTGAGCTTTGAGAAGACACTTCATGCTTTGAAGATTAAATTCTAAAAACATTTGTCATTCAATTTAGATTTTCGACATTCGTAGTGAAGTACCTAATTCCGCAATTAATGCGCGAGTTATTCAAATTTAGAAAATATTCCGCGACGTTACCGGGCCGCCGTTCCTAGTATTCAAACTTTTCTAATGATTCCAATTTGAAAGAACCAATAAAATTTCTAAAAATCCGAAATTATACTATAATTATTAATTTTTTTAACGAAAATTTGACAAATCTTCTTGTTCGTCACCACGAGTCTACATGTCAAGTTTCAGCTCGATTGGATCGGGAAAAGGGTTAAAAATCGATCCAAAGTTTTTTCGACGGCAAGACGACAAGCAAGCAGACGCTATGAGTTAAAAGAAAGGAAGTAATAAGAGTTTCCTTTTAGGTTTCCTGAATAAAGCATTCCATGCAGGCGTCCCGCACATCAGTCGGGGCATTTTTATGTGCATTTAGAGTGCGGGCACCTTCTACGCACTGTAAAAATCGTCGTTATATCCGATTCTCCGCACTACTTCAACATTCACGAATTCATAGAGCAGCCGCAAGATGATTCTTTTAGTGCACGTTCAGACACAGCGGTCACCGCGCGGTTTCTGAATCGCGTGGGATCACCCTCGGGTCTTATTTATAATATGTAGGTATTTTTGTAATCGTTCAGACGTAACGCGCGGTTCCCACGCGATTCCCGCTGTGTCTGAACGTGCACTTAAAGGGATCTGATACTTGTCCGATATTCCAGGCTTCACTTCCGTAAGACAACACTGCACGGATAATTGTTTTGTGTTTAACTTTTTTTTTCTAATACTGTGTTGGGTCCTCTTAACGTTGACACTATCACTTGAAAGTAGTTACATCTCCCTATATCAGCGGCTCAAAACAGCCCTTCCACCATCCTTATCCCTTTCCAATCTCGTATATTACGGAACCATGAGATCAGCTACCTGCCTCTCTGTATTTAACTATCTTAGTTTTTCTAGATCTAGAAATTGATAAAAATAAACTAATAAATTCATAACGTTCCGCAACACTTCACTTCTTCTATTCACATTCCCATTATTTCTTCCTTCTCTTTCGCTATTGTGGGATTCCTTTTTTCTATCTTGGGAGGAGCTTTATCGGAAATTGGGAGTCCAGATTTAAAGTCCTTGTAACGATTGGTACAGATCTCGACAATTTAAATAGCGGTTTACAGGTAGTTCAAATAGTATATGATCTCGGATAGCTCGTCCCTTTTTAACCCCATTCACTCCCTCTATCACCCATCTCTTAAACGCTTTAAAAGTATTGGAATTTCCGGCTTTTAATTGTTTTAAGGATTTATTTTTCCTTTCACATCCGGATCATTACATTGTCTAGGAGATTACATTATCCGGAAGTACTACCTTGTCCAGGACATTAAATTGTCAAGGACATATCATTACATTACCTTGTCCAGGACATTAAATTGTCAAGGACATTACAAAATAAGTTATATCATTACAGTGTCCAAGTGGAGTGTCCATTATCTCCAAGTGGTTAAAAAAAAGTTGTTAATTAATTAAAATTAACATTAGGTTACCATTTATAACCCTATTAATCCAATTTATTTTTTCGAAGCCATTTATAGATTTCCATCCCAAATACTTCAAGTCTCTTTAGTATTGTTTCAGTCCATGGTGAGGTACAAAAATCAGGTAAAAACTGAGTATTCTGAGCGTTATTTTTCTCTTGGAGTTTCGTTGTACATTATTTTATTTTGGTCCATCGATGCGTCTCAAATCGATTTGTAGCGTAAAAAGAAAAGGGTATTTTGAATGTATAATACGCGGGTACCTACCGAAGATGAAATTTCCTCTGGGAAATACGCAGAAGTTCCGCAAACCTATATCAATCGCATTTATCCTAGGGCTATCCCTAGCGACGCCATTTTTCAAACCAAAATTGCTGCGAACCGAACTTCATGCATGTATGCATACATCGGGTGGTCCAGAAATACGAATATATGAAAATAAAGAAATTTTAAAATACAGTACGCTTCAATACGTGTTGCATCAATTTTCTTATTTTTTCAAAAAACTGTGCTACGAAATTAGGACTTTGCTGGCTGGTTTGCTAGAATGGAAATCAAGTCGCCAACCACCAGATCACTAAACGAGCGTCACAACCACTACACTACTCGCTACTCGTACTTATGTAACCATGGCAACCAACGTAAACAATGTACTAGCTACTTATTACCAGTGAATTCACAAAAAAGTTTTTTACTTACTGGATCGTGAAAATATATATTTCAGTTTTCAAACATGCATTCAGGTATGTTTGAAAAATTAGTAATTAGTTAAATTCGCTGGATAGGAAAAAAGCAATAAAATTTAAAATTTAATTTATAAATAAATATAGTGCATTGGTTATGAAGCAGTTGCTTTATTTTGTACTTTGTATATATAGTGTAACATGCTTCAATGTTCTCACTGCACGCGCCTGGTAACATCACACTTCCAATATTACAAACTAAAAACTAATATATTATATTAGTTTATACTAATTATTATGATATTAACAGGCATCCAAATTAGATGAGAAACCATTTCGTGTATTTAAATTGGGGGCATTGGCATTGTTATTGTACTGTATATTGCAGAACCGTGTCACATATTAATTAATCTAACAATCCACATTGAATCACCTTATACAGATTTACTATTTCTAATACATAAAATCACAAACACTTTTAACTGCTGTTGATTTTCACAAAAAGATTCTTAATTTTTATTTAAATCTTTAATTGTTCACATTCACTTTTAATTCACGTGTAAAGTATTAGATAACTGTAAGACAACGGTTGAAAAAATCTGTTAATAAACGCAATTGTAAAAATGTAATTACCTAAACGAACATACGGCCATTTAGCTACAGTTGCCGCCCAAAATTTGATCAATCGTTTTCTCTAGCTAGAAGTAGAGAAAACTAGTAGACTAGTCATGTTTTTTTAGCTACAACAGGCCATGGAGCCTTATTAGGTACTATAGCCTTAACTCATCATAAAAACACCCAGGCTAGAGAAAATCACATATATATGTTGCGACCTCATTGGGAATCGATCCCAGAACACCTGGTGTAAGAGGCCAGTGCCTTGCCCTCTTGACTACCAAGGCCCCGAGGGCGAGGATGATTTGTTATATTGTACTTCGTGTAGATAGAGTACTAGGTATATTTAGGCTTACCTACACATTATAATTTTTATCAATGTTAATTCTACCATTAGCCACAAATGTGGCTGCGTTAACCAGCGCAGCATGCACGTATCCGCCAAACCCCGAGTGGGTCAAGCCATTCACTTTTCCTACCGACGTCCAGATCTCTGATCTTGCAAAGTTTTCACACTTATTATTTATTAACTATCAACCATTGTAACTCTTAACTAAATTAAATTCAGTGATTCAGTATGATTGAGTATTAACCAAACAAATGAAAAATTGTTTTGCCTGCAATTTGGCAGACTTTACGATAACCTAAGCAAAAGACTATGGTTGGTCTCGGGGACCATCAAACCCTTATACGTGAATTGTTCTGATTATTGATCCATCCTAACAACCATCGCTCACACTACAACTAGTGGATAACACAAATCAAAAACCAAAATTGAAAAAATCTTGAAATTCTGTGTAACATACGTAAAGCACATACGAGAAAAAATCTTTATAAAAATATGTATGTTTATATGAATAATTAAACAATTTACATGTTTTCACTGAATGTACGTTGAATTATTCATAGTTAGGCATATAAAATCACAAATGAAGAAATAGATTTCCCGAAGGAATGGGTAGGTCAGGTAAAAAATCTATCAATTAAAAAAGCAAGAAAAACAAAGAAGTCGAGAAATTGTCATGTTTCATTATTCTTTCCAGCTTGATGCCGCTGCATGCCGTTCGCAACCTCTAATTAGTCGAACCGCTTGCTTTAGGGCACTTCCCCACTACAGGCCTTGATCATCACATAATTTTTCATTGAATTGTCCACTTTTATGTTCAAAGAAAGACATCTGATTTACATAAACTGTACGACATTTTAAATCTTATTGTTTAAAATTTAAATTTAAATTAAAATAAAATTAAATTTAAATCTTATTATTTTACTGTATTTTAAATCTTAATATTTTTAGATACCTACTAGATTTTACGATCAACCTCAGTCTACTATAAATATATTACACATGTTTTAATTTACCAATTACCTTTGGAATGAACCTTTACCATTCGAAGGTAATGAAGTTCCGGAACACCGTGCTGTGTTGAATATTACCAGTGGAAAAGCAATGTTATGGTGATTGCGGGTCCCAGGCGCAATTGTTTCACTCCCTCACATTTGCATATTTGATTGCGAGAATTGTTCCGCTTTGACGCGTCCTTTGTGAATAAAAAATTCTAGATATTTCATTACAAAAGTTTACTTATGCATTCCTTTAACTGAGTTAAAGGTAGATATCTCATTTAACCATAACCTTTATTATACTAATTACGTACATACGAGGGATGTGTTATAATATCCATGCTTAACGACTGATGATTATGATTTAACTATTTTATAATGGGCAGTACAATGCTTGCTTATTTAATGAGAAATCGACCCCGTTTGGCGAAGAAAAAAGCGCTCTTTCATCATGACAATGCATCAGTTCACCTGTCGGCAATGGCCACAGCAAAACTGGTCAAATTACACTAAGCGCTGCCTCGCCCAAACTTTTCTCCGGCTTTGGCGTCAAAAGAATATTTTTGTTTCAAAATATGAATAAATGGTCTCAGGTTTTCACGGCCGTTCAGAATCTTCGTATAGTTTTCTGGTATATTCTGCCATGTATCTGCCGACCTCTCTGGTCGACGTTTTGGATCCCATTGCACGGTCCACGAGTGATGATGTCCTGTTGTTTTCGACAAACAATCGAGCATTCACGCTCCCTAATGAAGTCCGTTATGATACTTGTATATTGTGTGATATTCACACAGAATATTAACATTTCACAGTGCATCAATAGTTACTTTAAAATTGTAGCTACCGGACAGCTTGCAATATAAATTGAGCCAGTACGAAGTAAGGGAGAGATAAAATGAAATTGAATCGACGTGTGTGGGGTCACCTAAATGGTAATAAAGATAAGCTTTTATGATTCATGCGGTGCTTTCTTGGACAAACTGGAAACCGTCCTTTTGCAAGGACCTCGGGGAAGGGAGATATGTCAAACGAAAACTTGCCTTTATGGCTCTGTTTATATCCCATGAGAAAAATGGATGGAAAACTTTGTCTGCAATTTATATATCAAATTACTATTGAGAGATACACAGTATTTTTGCTTTTATTACCGAGCTGTCTCGGTCAAGTTTTCTTAAAGATATTGATTTAAATCTATCAGATATATTAAATACAATATTTATATACTACAATAAATCTTTGTTAGGTGATATTTTACCCCTTTATCAGGGGAAAATTTCATGTTTAGAATAATGAATAATATTTTACATTTTATATTAGTTTAGAACTTTAGGGATTACACCACTCTGGTAAAATAAAATGTAAGTAGAAATTGTATAATTTTATACAAAGGGGTGATAAAAAAATTATTGTTGTTTTATTAAGGTATCTACACATTATTTTATTGAAATTTTAGAAAAAATATAAAATGGTCGCGTTATGTTTATTTCCGTAGAATTCCTTCTTCATGACAGGCAACTCAAATAAAATAAAGCTAAAATACGTCAAAAGTGACGTACTCTCGACCGCCAGTCAACGCTGTGAGAACAGCGTTGTATCTTGAGTAGCGTAGCGTCTTGTAGTGATGGACATTATTAAATAGAGAATTATGCTGGTTTTGCTTCTTATACGTCATAATTATTTTGGTCATATCGTAGCTTTTGTAACGGACATTGTTACTTAGAGAACTATATTTTTTTGTACCTCATTTTATACACCTAATAATTATTAGTGCCATCTGGTAGCGTTAGTGACGGACATTTTTTACGTAGAAAATTATATATTTTGATTAATGATTAATACAAATTACATAATATTAGGTCCTTACATATGAAATTGGCGTTTAGTATGGGAGGAACATAAAGCCGATTTTTTTTTATTATAATATATTTATTTAATCAAAGTATGTACCATTGCTATCTATGCAATTTGCCATTTCATAGGTAGTTCATCGATCCCTTTACTAAAAAAACCATTCGGACGGGAATAAATAAAATCTTTGAAGGCGGTTTGGACTGCCCCATCGGAGTTGAATTTTTTCCTTTGCAAGAAGTTATCCAAATTTCAAAAAAATGGTAATCTGTTGGGGCAAGGTCCGGAGAGTACGGTGGATGTCTTGACATTCCAATTGAAGCTCCTCTAATTTGGTAGCCGTCTGTTGTGCAGTGTGTTGTCTAGCGTTATCATGAAGCAGCAGTGGCCTAGAGCGATTAACCAGCCTCGGTTGTTTAGCAGCTAGCTTTTCCATCATGGTTTGCAGTTGCTGACAATAGACATCTGCCGTCATCGTCTGGCCAGATTTAAGAAAGCTGTAGTGAACGACACCAGCACTAGTCCACCAAACGCTCACAAGTAACTTTTTTGGAGTCAATTTCCGCTTGGGGCATGGTTTGGCTGGTTCGGCAGGGTTCAGCCATTGCGATGAGCGCTTCCGATTATCGTACAGGATCCACTTTTTATCACAGGTAATGATTCGATTTAAAATCCCTTCATTATTGTGCCGGTTGAGTAATGCAACGCAGCAGTCAACGCGCGTTTGTTGATTTGCTTCACTCATTCGTGAGGTACCCACCTTTCAAGCTTTTTCACCTTACCAATTTGCTTCAAGTGGATTAAAACAGTTTTATCACTAACACCGCAGCCTGCAGCTAACTCGGATGTGGTTTGCGATGGATCCGCTTCCACAATAGCCTTCAATTCTTCATTATCAACTTTGGTCTCCGTCCGTCCACGGGGCTTGTTCAGCAGGTCGAAATTTCCAGAACGAAAACGTTGGAACCAAAAACGCACTGTGTTTTCTTTTGCGGCACCGTCGCCATACACATCATTAATCCTTCGAGACGTTTCTGCAGCACTGGTGCCACGGTGGAACTCGTATTCGTAAACAACGCGATATTTCAAGTTTTTCATTTTGTAAACTGAGTGATGCAAAGAAAAAAATAATTGAGGAAAAAACAAATGAATTATAATTTTCAAAACACAAATACATGAGTAAATAGCTGTATAAATTTGGATTTGGAATTCCTAACCAAAGAGAAAATATTTGAGATCAAATTTGCCAGTACGGCAAAACGCCAATTTCATATGTAAGGACCTAATATTTGATATAGTTATGGATGTGCGTATTAGTTTTAATTTTATTGAAAAGCATAAAGTTAATATTTTCAGTATTTTATTATATTATTTACGTATAGTTTTAATATTATGTATAACAATTTTGAAAACGGAACGAGACCAGCTATTGGATTCTAGTTACTATTTTATATCTTTCAATTAATGTTTTGTTATACTTTAATGTTATCACTTTTAGCTATTAATAAAATAACTTCTCACGTACATAAGAAATTAATGATATTTTGTACCCTATAAAAATAAAATAAATAAATAACCTTGAAATTTCAGGCCTAATAAAGTATGTAAATTATCAAGATATTAAATCGTATTGTTCAAGGGTTCAGCTGATAAACAAATTTTCCGGCTATGTACATATAATATTGTATTTATATAATCACGTATACAATAAAATAATTTACTTGGTCCAATAAGAAATATAATATATTTTTGCAGCAATAGAAAATTGCTATCTCGGCGGTGATAAATGTATTTATGTTTTTTTTGAAAGACAAAGTCAGCAGACACATCTATCAGATTGATAGTATTTTTCTTCAAAAAGTTACATTAAGTTCATAGTTATGTCTGCTAGGCAATCTATTTACTGGTCCATTCTAGGCAAATCCCATGTGAGTGGACCCACGAATACAAATACAAGGCATTGGCAAATCTATCTTTAAACTTATCTAACTTATTTGTATATTTACAAATAGAAACAGAAAAACTTTATAAAAGTTCTTAAAACGATTGCCACAAATAAAAATAAAAATAATATTTTTTAATTTTTTGTAAACTGACGTTATTTATTGTAAAAAAAGTACATTTTTAATTTTTAATATTTTTACTATCCAAACCAGGACGATCGCTTCGGCGGATTATGTCTTTATCAGCTGATAAACATAGAACATTTTAGTGAGTTTATATACAAAAATTATTTGGTGAAAATATGGGAAATTACATGAATAATAATACAATTTGTTTTAAATATAGTCTAGGTGTGGTTTTAATGCGAGTCAACCTACCATCATTCCGTTTTTGGCCTTTCAAACTCCAAGGAGCATTTAAACTTGCATGAGTAAACCCAAATTAATTAACCAATTAGAAAGACATACAGAAAAATCAAATCCAAGAAAAATATTTGGCTGCTATCAAGATTCGAACCACGGGTCTCCTCCTTTCTAAAATATGCGCGTTATCCAATTACGCTATAGAATCCTTGTATATTTCCGTGAATATATCGACCTTTTCTGAAGGTCTCATTTATTAATTGATTAACATTTATTATCTATTTTTAGAGCAATCCACATTCTCTGATACGGTAGTCACAAATTACTTTGCGATCCTGCCGCTAGATGGACGCCAAAATTAACCGTTTAATTCATTTTTATTTTTGGACATATTTTATTATGATTAATTTTACTATAAACTACACGAACACTATAAATTTAATATAATAAACTGTGAGTATAATTCCTTATTTGCTTATAGTCTGTGCCCATCTTATATGCTTGTCACATATCACGTGACACATTCTACGAACTCAAGAAGAATTCGTCGTTAGGGTGGGAATTTTTTCTTCTTACTACCAAATTGGTAATTCTCAATGTACGTTCTACAATACAATTATAGAGTAAAATGTATTTTCATTAAATAAATAAAAATTATATTCTTCTTTGCCTAGTTTACTGGGATATTCTGTCGTGTAGCGATACGAATATAATAAATATAATAACTTAAACATCAACACTTGCTCGTCACATCAGCCCTGCAATGGGATCCTAAACTTCGGCTAGAGAGGTCAGACATACACGGCAGAATATCCCAAGAAACTACACACAAAAGATTCTGTGACGGCCGTAAAAACCTGATAACATCTTTTGAAATAATATTACTATAAAGAGTTTTCTTATATGACGATTCATTCAGCCATGAAAATTGAATAAAGATATTTTTTCGCATATTCATCTCTTTCCTTTTTCGGTCTTACAAGCTCTCTGGTAAAAAAAATCTTTATGTGAGAAAGAATTCTAACAGAAAAATCACCATGAAAAGTATTTCATCTCACACTTTTTATACAACATTAAAAGAACTGGAAAATAGGAACGTAAAATTCAAGCCTTCTTTAGCTATAAAGACGGTTATTTTTTGATGTGAATAACCACATAATAAAAATCACGCCTTTCAAAATATTTCCCAACATGGTCACTGGCTTTTTCCCTTTCTGTACAAAATTCGGAATCACTAATCCGGAAATAAAATATCACGACCAGGGCAACGCCGGAAAAATGGTTTCCACTCTTTGATATTTCCATGTGGACGATCCCATTCAACAGCCTCCGAGTCGAGAGAAGGCTTCAGGGATGTGTAGAGGTCGAGGGGGTTAGCTGGCGGGGAGAGGGCAGAGCGGGCGGCCCAGCGACAGGGCCGCAAAGGGATTTAAATATATTTGCATATTAAAAAATACGAATTTTTTTCACGAAAAATCAACCACACCACGTAATGCTGCGAGAGACATATTGGTAGAGATGGATTAGCTACAGCACGCCGTGATAAAAATCTAAATGTAATAGTTTCATTGTCTGTCTGTCTGTTAATTACAGTAACAGCACTAATGAGACGCGGGCGCCCGAGTATGACACGCAAACAGAGCACGGCTCTGGCAACACTTCAGGTCGCCACACCAAATAAGACGGTCTTGAAATTGTTATATTATTACTAGCCGTAAACCCGTAAAAAATACGGGACGAAATAATAACTTATAACGACCCTTGTGTGTAACTTGGGCCGCGCGCTAATTGACGTGTCACACTCGGGCGCCCGGGCCTCATTAGCGGCTGGTCATCATCATCAGTGTTGTTGTTATAATTGCAGCATAATTTTTTGCAGATAGACACACGGATGTTTTAAATTAGGATAGTTGATTTGTCTTTGCTACTTGATTTTGTTTTTGATTATTGTTTGCCTTTTGGGTTACACAGCTAAAATCATAATTCAATATACAGTTCCAATTTTCAATTCAATAACCAATCATTGTCGGCTTTTGAATTGAGCATCTTTAAGATTGGTTTGAACCATAAACAATATAATATGAAATAAACACATTTAACTCTCTTTGACGGCTAACTTCTGGTACGATGGATGCACGCACACTTCGTTGCATACAAAAATTTCACTTTAATAACTACCTTCATGGTCTCGCATTTTTGCTACACGCTGCGTGCGCAATTTCCTTTACAATAACTTTTTTACCCTAAATGTTCTAAATGAATTATATCTTCAAAAATCACTTCTTTGTGTGTATTATTTTGTTAATGGTACTTTATACCGCATAAAATAAAACACCAAAAACTAAATTTTAACATTACTAATTAATTTTCATCTTACCTCAACAAAACCTTAAATGTCTACTGTCTTCAATTTTTTTGCAGTGAAATCATTCAAAGTATCTTAAAAGTCTACTTCTAAAATATCCTAATAAATACGACGTCTATAAGACGACGTCTATGAGTAAGCCGTGCGTACGACGCACATTGTTTGATAATATGATTTACGGATATAAACACCAACACAACGACTATATACCTCGTACACACGGCTTACACATATTAATTCGATTGTCTTTCTTTAAATGAAAGTATGTTTACGCGATAATAAGCAGATATACCTAATATCCGATATAATTTCATTTTATTTTTTTTACAGTCCGCTGTGACTGACAAAAAATAAATTATCTAAAAATGGTCATGAAAACTGGCACCAGATATAATAAAATAAGTGTAAAAATAATCTAACTTATGAAGAACGGCTTACACACACTAATTTGAATGTCTTTCGTAAATGGAAAGATGTTTACTATTGCATCACCTGGTTTGCCTCAATTCTTGCAGATCTAGAGCGTTGTAGACCTCTTTCCATTGAAGAAAGACAATCAAATTAGTATGTGTAAGCCGTGTGTACGAGGCACATCGTTTCGTTGTGCCGGTGTTTATACCCGTAAACACCAACACAACGAAACAATGTGCATCGTACGCACAGCTTACACATACTTATTCGATTGTCTTTCTTAAATGAAATTTACTGTACAGAGCAATATTTTTTTACTTATTCCTTACGACGTAGTAGACAACAAAATATCACAGATTTCATTATGGACAAACGATTCTGGCATCAATCATCCTTTAAGAAAATCATTATTTTGCGAGAATCTCAATGATATGCACGTCACCCAATTGTCCTGATCATTATAGTTTTTTTTTTAATTTTTTTTTTTACAAGTTGCATTTAATATATACATGTATTTTGTAAATTCTAATCCTTTTCTGTAAATCCTGTAATATTTTTAAATGTTAATCATACCTTTGTCTATTATGAAAATAATTTCGGATTGCATTTTCGCTATTTCTTCTTTGATATTTATTTAGTTGCTTAGTGTCTATTTTATGACAACTATGCAAGCCGTGCATATTATCATATTCCATATTCAAAGGGAGCCTACTTCCGGCCCTGTGAGAGAGAACATCCTCTTCCGCATTCCGCAAATGGGAGCATCCGGCGTTACGCGAGGGACTTTAAAAGCGTTACATTAATACATAACGCTGCTCAAGAAGCGACCCTTATTCTTAACGCTCCGTAGGGGATCGTTATTTTTGCCATAAAACATCTACAAAGTCGAATATAGCAAAATCCTTACATGTCCAAAATCCAGATTACCAAAATACGGATAGCTAAAATTCAGACATCTAAAGTAAACCGCAACCAAACCCAAAATAGTTCATGCAAATATAAATAAGTTGCTTTGAAGCATTTTCTGTAAAATTTTCGTGAAGTTTTCGAATGACCTAGTTGATATAGTTACATTAAATAAAGATCCCTACAACAGGTAGAACTTCGTATGTGTGTGAATATATATTTTGAATTATTTGTAAGGGTAGAACGTATTTACGAATTTGTTATTTAAAAATATCTATAATAATTTTGTCAACATTATATTATAAATTATATTAACTAACTAACTAACTAACTAACCATCACGCCGTTTCCCTGCAGGGGTAGGCAGAGAGGATTGAACGCCACACTCTTCTATCCTGGCACACCACTTTTGCTTCGGCCACATTCATACATCTTCTCATACACGTTCTACGATTGTTGCGGCTTTTAACAGGGCCATCCTCAAATACTTGTAGTACCTGATCGTGCCAGGTCTTTCGCGGACGCCCTCTATTCCTGTTGCCTTCAACATTCGCCTCATATATTTTCTTAACCATCCTTTCCTCGTTCATACGTTCCACATGACCAAACCATCTCAGCACTCCTTTCTTTATTCTATCTACCACACTACAGCTAGCATTGCATTCACTTCTAATTTGTTCATTCCTCACTCTATCGACCAAAGATTTTCCACACAAGCGTCTTAGTGACCGCATTTCCACCGCATTCAGTCTACTTTCATTCCTCTTTTGCCAATTCCAGGCTTCACTTCCATACATAAGGGTTGGCACTAGAACGCCATTATGTACCGCTAGTCTTGCTTCTTTTGACAGATTCTTATTGGCCATAATTGCATTTAGTGCACCATTAACTTTGTTTTTCAGTATGCAATTTATTTATTTAATAAATAATGTAAAAATAAAAAAATAAATTTCCTAATTATTTTGATATGTCAATCGACAAGTGCAAAAAAGGAGAAAAGAAGTTTGGATATATATCCAAGAATCTGATTTTTTTGAACCCTGAGTCAAAATATTCTTAATGTGTGTTCACTGCAAGCCAACTTCAACATTATTGTCCTTGTGTCACTTTGTCTTCCGTTCTCACTATGTCCGACGATATGAAAATACCATAAATGACTTGCATCCCACAGAAATCAGATATTATACAAGAGATCATACATAAGATCAAGATATTACACTCACGAGTCGTTCATATCAGTAGTAGGTAATATTAAAATTTTGGTCTTGGTTCATACTAAGATCAGTTTTTTTCTTAGATACAAATTACAAATTTCAAAAATCGGACATACAAATTGATCACTCATGCCTGAATAAAATATAGAACTAAAAAAATTAGTTGTAGTCATAGCCCACTACATATCTGTATCAACGACTTATATGTACTTACTACCCTAGTAGCCTTATGTGTAGAAGAAAACGGTGAAAAAATTTAATATGTACTTTGTTTTGATCTTTCAGACGATTGACTCTCTTCTGAGCACGGAGATTCAGCTTTCTTTAAATTCCATCCCAACCCAGGACTCACGACTTCACACATCCTACCAAAACACCTCAAAGTTTCCTCGTCGACCCTACACAAGGCCAGGACTATCAGATGATACATATTAAATAAAAACATTTAATTAATAATGTTGTCCAGTTACTGTAATATTTAACATTTATAAATATAAAATATGTAGAAATAAATAATGTGTTTTAATCCAAATATGTATGTAAATGTTATTCAAAATATACAAAAAAAAATTACGCGTACCGTTCTAATAATACAATTAAGGTTGAAACATGCTACTAAAACGCCACGCCACGCATTTCAGTAGGGATGGGTGTTGAATGGACGGACTAGTTGAAATCAACCGTTGACGTTGCGTCGACGGTTTACGTTTATCGCATGGACTAGTTGAATTCGTAGACGGTGGACGGCGGACGCCGTGGACAGTGGACGATTCGAAATTCAACGTAGTGTAAAGCAACGAGCGAGAGCAAGACAAAACGTCTCCGTTTATTTCTCTCTCACTCTCGCTGTTGACTTGTAGATGCCATAGACGGCTTGATGGGTAATTTCATTTCAACTCTAAAGTACACAACCATAGAGTGCAGATCTGTGTACACGAACTATGACAGAGACTTGAAATTTGAATGCACGCGTAGGGTGAGATAGGCTTAACTTGTTGTGGGCCATAAATTTTCTGAATTTTTTGTGATTTTTCTTTTTACGAAAAAATCATGAAAACATGTGTATATTAAAAAAAAAACACACACACATTCATATTATTTTATCGTAAGTGTCGAAATGCAATGATTTTTTTATCATTTAAGTAAAAAAATAATCTTTTTTTGAATTTCCATACTGTTGCCAGCGCAACATTTTCTGAAAAATAATTATTTTTTATTTGTTTATTAGAGACAACACTACTATTAATAATAATAATCTTCTTCTGCGTGATATATTTTGTTGCACGGCACGGCACACGACGGGACATCGCACTCATAACACATAAATATGATACACTTTCACACACACACATATTTTGTTAATAAATCACTATTAGTATTCAATTGAATCATAAACCAACAAAA
>JADDOH010013255.1:0-58368 GCA_016648135.1 Agrypnia vestita | reverse complement strand
GCCGTATAGTGATATCACAAGCAGACATAAACAATACAATTACAAGTATGCTTGCGTTCTCCCCCCACCTTGGTGGAAATATTCGCATTCGTATTCACCGAATAGTAGGCCTGATATTCGTATTCGTGAAGGTAGTATTCGTCGCATCAAGGTTATTATATTTACAAGTATGTTCAAGTTCCCCCACCTTGGTGGAAATATTCGCATTCGTATTCACCGAATAGTAGACCTGATATTCGTTTTCGTGGGAGTAGTATTCGTTGCATCAAGGTTATTATATTTACAAGTATGTTCAAGTTCCCCCACCTTGGTGGAAATATTCGCATCCGTATTCACCGAATAGTAGGCGTAACATTCGCATTCGTGAAGGTAGTATTCGTTGCATCAAAGTTATTATATTTACAAGTATGTTCAAGTTCCCCCACCTTGGTGGAAATATTCGCATTCGTATTCACCGAATAGTAGACCTGATATTCGTTTTCGTGGGAGTAGTATTCGTTGCATCAAGGTTATTATATTTACAAGTATGTTCAAGTTCCCCCACCTTGGTGGAAATATTCGCATTCGTATTCACCGAATAGTAGGCCTGATATTCGTATTCGTGAAAGTAGTATTCGTTGCATCACTCTCAATAATAAAATCATATAGATAAATAAATACGGTAACTCATAAAATTATGATATTACTTATATTATACGAATAAAACAAAACAATCTCTCATATAAGTAACTAACGTGATCACGGAAGACCGAAGGTTAACTACCCCTGAACAAACCCTTTCCCCTGAATACTTACGTCTGATAATCACTATAAAATGCAAACATGTATTATTAAAAAAAACGTAGCAATATATCGAATTCACCGAATAGTAGGCCCGTCATTCGTATTCGTGAAAGTAGTATTCGTTGCGTCACTCTCAATAATAAAATCATATAGATAAATAATTACGGTAACTCATCAAAATATGATATTACTTATATTAAACGAATAAAACAAAACAATCTATCATATAAGTAAATAACGCGATTACGGAAGACCAAGGGTTAACTACCCCTGAACAAACCGCGAACTGCCCACAATCATGGAAAATGTTGTAGAAAACATTTCAAATATCTAATATTGAATGAATAAAACATTGTCATATGAATAACTATCGCGGCTACGGAAGACCGAAGGTTAACTACCCCTGATCTAACCGCAAACGACCCACAATAATGGAATATGTTGTAAAAAAAGACATTTCAAATATCTAATATTGAATGAATAAAACAATGTCATATGAATAACTATCACGGCTACGGAAGACCGAAGGTTAACTTGTTTGAGTTCGATAGACGGCGGTAGTATAACAATTTTTATTCATATGCCAGGCTGACCTGTAAATAATATCTTGCATTCGAAGCAGAAAACCCTCTCTAGAATCGATAAATGCGGCCCAATCTAAATAGATACAACATATACAATTCGAAATACGTCTTTATAAGAACTTGATAGGAATAAATTGTGTTTAAAACGATTGCCCAATGACACGCAATACAAACATGTAACGAGTTCAAATAAACCACACATTCATGTTTTAATAAAATAAATATAAAATCCAGATGCATTTTTAAAATATATTATTTGGAGGAAATTTCTCGTACGATTTGAATTTATATCACGCTTACAATCGTGATATCAAAACACATAATTAAATTCTCGTACTAATTGAAACAAGATCAGACAAGCAACCGCGACATTGATTACGCACAACTCCTTCGAATACAGCCCGATAGTAAAAATAATTAACCGTAATAGAAAATATAAATGTGTTCCCCAGCTGAAGACCGGCTGCATCTAAATTAATTATTTCTATACAACATGTACAATTCGAAATACGTTTTTATAAGAACTTGATAGGAATAAATTGTGTTTAAAACGATTGCCCAATGACACGCAATACAAACATGTAACGAGTTCAAATAAATCACACATTCATGTTTTAATAAAATAAATATAAAATCCAGATGCATTTTTAAAATATATTATTTGTAGGAAATTCCTCGTACGATTTGAATTTATATCACACTGACAATCGTGATATCAAAACTCCATAAATACTCCGATCCCAATCATTTCCAAAACAATACAAATCATATAGAAATCCGTGCATTCTATCGCCAGCGCAGACAACACAAAATTCCTCCGCATATTTGAAAGTTACACAAGTATTAGGAAAGAACGCCCGCTGGATTATCACGCAAAACTATGAATTATTAAATCTGATGAGCGCATAGTAATATAAGGTTCCAAATATAATACACATAAAAGGCAATAGAAATAAATAATATTGGAAATGCTTATCTGTTCACTGTTCCAATTCTCCTTTGAATTATTATCAACCTCCGGCTTTTTCCTCGGTCCAGCTAAATTATCTTCCTTACTTCGGACTCTCCTCGACAAAGCCTCGGCCGACCTTCAAGCTGAAAACTCAAGTGCCGCTTTCTAATTTGTAACGCCTAAAAATAGTCCCTATCTCCCGCCATCTTTGATTCCAACTTGCGTGTAAAAGTCAAAGTCTAACTCTCAGAACCATTCTCATTGGTCAGATTCGGTGCTAACGGCGCATCTGTGATTGGTCCATCTCGTTAAACAAAATAACATAAAGCCTGCTTTACACGCCCGCGTGCAGAAATAATAAAGCTCGCCCGCACCTACTTATCCGGCAAATATTTAATTATAGAGTATTTAACGGGTTGTGAAGCTTCTCTTTATTATAAACTTTAGCAGATAGATATTTTCGTATAATTTTTCAGCAATGTCCATTTGAATAGGCCAATATCGTTACAAACTGTCACTCGTGAAGCTCAGGATACATTTCGGGATTGTTTTGGCAAATGAAAATAATAGTCAGTGTCAGGATCAAGAAAATGACGTAATTGCAAGCGAGATTGACTATTATTTGAAGAGAGTTCGAATCGATGAATCAAAACAGTATCCAAATTTGAAAAAGTTTGCCAGAATTTAGTTTTCAGCTCCTTGTATCAGCGCATAGATCGAAAGACTATTTTCTGAAGATGATCGGCTTCAGAAAATAGTCTTTCAAACTATGCGTTTACAAAAACAAGAGCAATCACTTATCTCCTCAAAATGCAGAGAAACTAGTGTTCATCTATCTTAATTTGCCATTGGTTAATTTTGAATACTAACTAATTTGTTGATTAAATAAATAATAAACAATTTTTCTATGATTCCGTAGTTTTTATTTGCCTGCAAGTATCTTCCTTTATCAATTTACCTACTGGCGATAATTTTGTGAAATTTTCGCAAATGAGGTACTATCCGGTATCTGGCCGGATAGTAAAAACAGGCCGGATACCGGATAGTTAGCGGATATCCATTTCATCTCTAATATTAATCACGTTCAAAAGTGCTGGGTACCTTATTTAGTATTTTTCATTTTTTTTATTTTATCAATTTATTTTAGGGAAAATTAACAGCATATTAACCTATTAACAAATATAAAATAATGGATATTAAAATTATGCCAATTACAATTTTTCCACTGAATATAGTAATTTATTAGAACATACTTTAATTTGTTAGAACATAGTTTATACGAATATGGTAATTTATTAGAACAAGTGTGACGTAGCAAAATAATTTTAACAGCTTGTGGAGAGGGTGGAGGGGAATGTGGGACGGGACTAGAAGGGAAGATAAATTGTACGAATTAGTTTGGGTGCGGTTGTGTAGATATTGTTTGTTTTATGTCTCTTATCGTTGAGTTGAAAATGTCAATGTGGTGATAGTTTCTGTTAAATGAATTTGTGTATCTGTAGGTTAGGTTAGGTTAGGTTAGGTTAGGTTAGGTTAGGTTAGGTTAGGTTAGGTTGTACATAAAGAAGTTTTGTTTTGAGTTGGTCTTAGAAATGGGGAGATGAAAAGTAGGTGAATGTCTGTTATTGCGAGTTGGAATGTGGAAAGGTATTCGTTCCAAGAAAGAAGTTCCGGACTATCAACTAGATTTTGTGTTATTTTGAATAACATCACCGAGTCAGCTATGTCTCTTCGACAAGTTGGAGTCTGCATGTCAAAAAACTTTGCAGAGTCTTCATTGCTCAAATGAGACCGTATCGACGTATGAGAAATAAAGTGTTTTGAGGGTACTGAGATTTTTGAAATGTTTACATGCGCGTATGACAAAACCAAGCATAGATGATGCATTGGTGACTATGTAATCGATCTATTTGTTAAAATTTAATTTACTGTCAAGTATCACCCCAAGGTTTTGGCTTTCAGATTTGATTTATTTTCGGATAATGATAGATTGTTAATGGAATATTCATTAGAGAATACATTTTTATTTCTTGTAAAGCGTACAACGAAGCATTCAGAAACATTTATTTACAGGCTGTGGGCATAAGATATATAAGTATTTCGGAGACGAAAATTTTGTCGGATTAGACAAGAACCATAATACCTATTGTTCGTTCCATATTTTTCAACAAGAAAAGAGCGCCAAGTCTAGAAAAAGAGTTTTTTTAAAGAACACGGGGAGAAAATTAATTTGAGTGTCGAGATGCGCTTTGAATACATAACTAATGATGACCTAATTTCTTTCAGCTTTTTTCGTTTTGGCGAGTTTTGATGGTTATTTTTAAAGATATGTTTTTCCAAGTTATATTCGTTTCGTTCTTAGTTCAATATTTTTAAATATATTTTCAATACTTTTTTGATATTTGAATAAAAAATTTAACTAATAACAAAACACGCAGTTAAAAAACAAATAAATAAATAAATAAAAAAAGCAGGAGAGATATACGTTTGTATAAATATACGGCTATATATTTTATTCGTCAATAGTTTATGTTCGCCACGTGAGCGGTACTGGGTAGGTACTGAAGGGGCAAAGCAACTCTATTAATGACTTTCTGTAATTTTGTTTTAATCGTGACGTTACTACACCCAGAGCTTCGTAATCATTTTTCTATATGAACTAAAATTAATATAATAAATAAAAATTTACTTTGTTTTCACCATTTATATATTGAAAATATGTTTCAGGGCCAATGGTCCCTTAGTTAGGATACTATGTATTCCAACAAATTGAAAAATCAAAAATCGATGTATAGACAGTCTAACATGAAAACAAATTAAAAACATAACTATTTGTAAAAAGAACCTGGTTATTTATAATATTCAATTTAGTATTAATACTTTTTCTTATTTCCGAAATTTGATTTTTTATTATACAGGGTGTACCAGAGCTAGCATCAGAAAATTTACCGGTAGATTCCTGCCTATGTTATGAGTCTAAAATGTTCAAGCAACCATGACCTAATATCAATAGTTATGGAGAAATGTAATATCAAAGTTTGCATTTTTTTTTCAATATTTATGACTTATTTTTTGCAAAAATTTGAACTGTCATTACAGTAACTCATATCGATTATGAAAAATTCATTCGCTTTAATACAAGTCGAATAAAATTGAAAAAGTTTATTTTTACAAGGTTTTTTATTTAAGTTGTGTTGAAGCAAATGAATTTTTCGTAATCGATATAAGTTAGTGTAATGATAATTCAACTTTTTGCAAAAAAAGTCAGAAATAATGAAAAAAAAAATGAAAACTTTGATATCCATAACTATTGATGTTAGGTCATGGTTGCTTCAACATTTTAGATTCATAATATAGGCAGTAACTACCGGAAAAGTTTCTGCTGCTAGCTCTGGTACACCCTGTATATATACTGAACCATGTTGATATTCAATGTATAAGTGGTGAAAACAAAGTACATTTTTATTAATTATAAAGTGATTAAAACCTTACAGAAAATTTTTGTCCAAATTAAATTCCCTGTACCTACATAAGTTAGAAGGTTTTCCTTTGTAAAAGATTTATTTTTCTTGAATCCTTCGTTTAATTCCACCCCACGATTATTATCACATGATAGTGATATTATATACTTATCCTAACCATAATAGTAGGTTCAACGCTTTACATACATTACAAGGTAATCCAATGTACGCACTGTTGGCTGTCGGTCGTCAGGTACATATTGAGATAAGCTTTTTACTTTGAGATCCGCAACTTGCCCCCAGTAATGTAAGACTCCGGACCTTTAAAAGTTAACGTTGGCGAATGCTTTATGATATGAAGAGGAAACACAGGAAAAGGTCGATCGAGCGAACGGGGCAAACCGCGATCCAGGCTGTACTTGCACCCAATACTGCTGAGCCCCGATAAATATGTCAAGTAAACAATATTATTACAAGTAACAATATCATGACCATTAATTAGGTCATGGTTATGGAGATATGCGACATCAAAGTTTGCATTTTTTTTTCAATATTTCTGACTTTTTTTTGTAGAATGTTGGACTATCATTACTGTAACTTATATCGAATATGAAAAATTCATTCTCTCGAATACAAGTCAAATAAAATAATAAAAACCTTTAAATTCCAATTGGAAAACATTCCAACTTGCATTGAAACGAATGAAGTTTTCGTAATCGATATAACTTACTGTAATGATAATTCAACGTTTTGTAAAAAATAAGCCAGAAATATTGAGAAAAAAATACAAAATTTGATATTGCCTAACTCCATAATTATTGACATTAGGTCATGCCTGCTTGAACATTTTCGATCTATAATCAAGGCAGAAATATAGTCATGCGATGTTATTAATGTTTTTTAAATAACCCTGTGGACATGCATACTTAATAAATAATGTCATGCAACAATATATAACAACAATATTATGCAGACATATTCTTCATAATTCTTTTCCAATTTTTGTATGGGATAGTGGATAATATACAAAGACAATTATACAAATTCCAGTGGCGTATATTAGGTATACTCATGTTGTTACCAACTATAATATATAAATATGCTTACGAGCATACATAGGTATTTCATATATACTACGACAAAAATGTCTAATATATTTCGAAGAGAGTTTGTACACGAGTAGATCTGGAATTGGACTAATTTCAGTTATTTCTTTTTGCTACATAATAAACGAGAAAATGACGATCAACCTAATATTTTATGACAAATGACAAAGTTAATATAAATTCAACATTCTTTACAAATTACCAAAAACAGACACAGATTGAAAGTACATATAATTAATTATTATTAATAACCTAAATAATTCAAATAAAAGTAATAATCGATTTAAACAACGCCACTTTATTATAAGCAGATGATTGTCATAGTAATTTTACATTTTTTTAAACATTTATAATCTTACAATTTAGAATACTCACAAAACATTTAGTATGTTAGTAAATATAGAATTAGTAACGCTGTCGTTTCTATAAGTAACGTACGCGGAAATCTCGAATTACGAGAACAAAATATTATAAAACGCATTTTTACAGAATGAATATTTTGGTAAGCTAAATTTTCGCACATCGCATCGTCATTCAGCTTGTGTATAATATACTATTTGTTATAAAATTTATGTTCTGCTGGTTGATGTGCACATAATTTCCGCCTTTGTTCCTTCAAGTACTCTGACATCTTTCGGAACAAATTTGGTCACTTAAAGGTCGTAGTCATAAGACAGACTATAAAGGACGACCATCAACTACGGCAAGTTCAAAAGTTTGGCACTCTTGCCGAACTTGGAACTATTATTCATCATCAAATACTGTGTAACAATGTTCGTCACTCATGCTACCATAATAACAATGTCCGCCGCTAACATTGTTTACGCTGATGACATCCGTCGGTCTGTATTGTATTAAAAGTGAAGTTTTGAGACTAGTTTTGAGATTGACCGTGAATTTTTTTATTTTATGCGAATTTTTTTAATGTGTTGGTCTTAAAGTAGGATCGGTACGATTATTTTATTAACTTTTAACAGAAATAGCTAAGTGGTGACGGGTAGCAGAGGGTGTTGATTGCAACTCAACGAAAGCGAAGATTAGAGATGGTTAAGCGAAAGCGATAATTTGGTTTTATTAATTTCATCCAAGTGAGGTTAGATTTGATTATTTAATTGACGGTAATTGACGATGAATTAAATAACGGTGTTAATCATATATTTGAAAAATAGATTGAGAATATTAACACTTACCCACGTTTAATAGAGAATTTAATTTGGGTGTTTAAAAGTGGGGAGCATTGTCATATATTCGGTCATTATTAGGCTTAATGGTTTTTGGGAATTTGGTATTGAATATTGGGTATTCTCAGCCGTTGTTGGCTTTAATGGCGTTTGTCTGGCTCCTTGTGATGCGCTTTGTACTCGATGTTGTTTCTATTTTGTCAATATTTACCAGTTCGGTGGTAGACTAAGTTTAGTGAACGGGCATTGGCGGTGGCAGGCCCAAAGGCGTGGAACTCTCTTCCCTCATGTTAGTGTAAAGCGCCCTTGAGGTGTGAATAGTGAAAAAAGAAACAATGCAAGACATTAATTAGATTAAGTTATGTAGACAAGGAAACATTAGATTAAGTTGTAAAAATTAAGAAGGCATTTTAATAACATTTAAAAATATATATTGATTGTTTTTGATAAGGTTTTTTTCAATGCGTTATTATGATTGATTTTTGCAGAAGATCGTCGTAAAATATTGTAATCTAGCATATATTTCTGATATAAATTAATAAAAAAATGACATTTTCTTTAAAAAAATGCCGAAATATGCATTACAGTGAATGTCCAGCCTTAAATTATTATATTAGCTGTGCGGCAAGAAGTAGTCAGACAGCTTTCTGTGCGATGAGATATGAAATAATTTTAACTAAATTATTTATAAGCGTTGGATACATTTTACCTTCAATTCAGCTACAAAAGGATGCAGGTTGATTTCAATGTCAATGGCAGCCTTTCTTGAAATCCGGACAATAAGCATTGAATTTTTGTTACGTCGGTTGCATGACAATTTGTGTGCAGTGGCTGGTGCATTTAATTTAGTCGCCTGGTTTTGATTTCTATAAAGTTGGATATATTGTTCAATTGTTTAACGTAAAACCTCATTTGCAGCTTATCAGATATAGGATCAATTAGTTTCCATAGTAATATGGGATGGTAATTGTTTTGAATATACAACAAATATTAGGACATTTAGGTATTGAAACAATGGATGTTTTATATGAACCGTGTGGATGTGTTCAGATTCGATTCTCAACGTTTCGCTCGTCATTTTGATATGTCGAGTAATTCGGTTCCTAAAAATATCAGTTTTTTCAATACTTAAATATAGCATGTCGAACGACCGGTGTATAAACCTTAATTATTAATTAAGTCTTAAAATATTAGAGTAGCTACACCAAAAATAAAGGCCAAGTTAAATATTCATATAACCCACGTTATTCTCTGGATAACAAGTTTGTTATAAGTGGTGATTGTTACCCCAGCACACAATATGTGTACATGTAAGGTTTTTGTGAGAAATATTTAGACATCTATCTATCAAATGCCAATATTTCTATCATTGAAGCAAAAATATTTGTTGTAATTTAGGACACTGGATGGAAAAATTTGCAACAAACTGATTTCTATTAAATTTTAAAATAATACTAGTATTTAGTTTATTTAATAATTATCAGTATGTAATATTCACATCACAATATCTTATATTATATATAATATTGGCGAAGTGTATAATATTATACTAAAGTGGTGAATGCATGATAAAATAAAATTGTTATAATAAAGCAAAAGATTAGCCGTATAATCTGATAATTAAAACTTTAATTATTGCGTATCTACGAGTATATTCCGTCACTCATATCGTCACTTACAAAAATATACGAAACACACTCCCTATGCCAAATTTACAAGGAATATTTTATAAATAAATCTCACCCCTTAGACTGTATAAGTAGTAGACATAGAACAAAGGGACAAATAAAGATACCATCTTTAAGAACCACCATGGCACAACATCATTATACATACTTGGGAGTTAAATGGTACAATACATTGTTGTCGCAAAACAAATTTCTAGAAAGGAACATTCCAAAATACGAACAGTTTAAGAAAGAAGTCAAATCCTTGATTTTCGACGACGATGAATTGTAACATTGCGCACATGTTTCAAATGGTTCCTGTATAATAAAAAATTACTATTTCTAAATTGTTTCTGCTTTTATACTTTGATTTAGCTTATAAATACTTCTCCCATAAGCTCGAGCTTTGGCTCATATTATGGGAAGTATGTCTGTAATATAACATAGAATCAATTTATTATAAAAAACATGTATCTACTATATACATAAATATAATAAATAAAAAATAATTAAACATTTTTTTATTTAGGTATTTATTATTTTATAGCTTTGAAATCATACTTATGTATATTTATTTATACTTTGTTCTCAGCGTTTCACATGTATTGTTATGTTAATAAAGTAATTAGTATTCTTATACGGCGGATCAGATCTCGCTGATCAAACTAATTACGCTGGAATAAATGCTACATGTTATTATTTTAACAAAATCGATATTAATTGATCAAACTATGAACCGTTATGGTCTACGCATTTTTGCTAGCGAATTAAAGCGAAACACTACAATAAAATTCAGGCAGATTAGAGCCAAAAATTTTTTCAAATGTTTTTTTGTTGTTGTTTTTCCGTTACTGATATTTATTGTCCAATATTTATGGTAGGGCTCGAAAATTAAACAATAAGTAAATCGTTAAAATTACGAAAAATCCAAAATTATTCTATAATTATTACATTTTGTTAAAACTAAAATTTGTTAGATCATTTTTGTCGTTGCCGCGAGTATGCCTGCAATGTTTCAGGTCGATTGGATCACGGGAAAAAGGTTAAAAATCGATTCAAAGTTTTTTCGGCAGACTAGCAGATAAGCCGACAAGCAGACGCTGCGAGTTAAAAAAAAGGACTAATAATAGAACATAAAGTATATAAAAATGTTAAGAAATACAAATTTTATTAGCTTTTATTAAAATTTGTAATTAACTTTTTTTAACCACATAAGCTTAGGTATTATAAAATCAACTGGTTTAAAAAAAAATCATTTCCTTCATCAAGGTGATAAAGAAATATTCTTTAACATAAAATTATTACATTTTGTTTCCAACATTAACCTACTTATTTACTTACTTTCCCTTGGGAGTAGGCAAAGAGGATGGAGCGCCAGTCTTCTTTCCTGATACGCAACTATCGCCTCAGCATTACTATTTCTTCGCATATAAGCTCAACGATTATAGAGGTTCCCATCAGCACACGACCATCTTCCAGAATGTGGTTAATCTGGTCATGCCACGTCTAATGATAACATATTAAAAAATTACGCACTATACCTATTATAAATATTAAAAAAAGATAAAAAAATTGGGAATATAACCTTAACGATTAATAACAAATATATTTGATTTTGTTAAATCGACTCGTGTGGTTGTAAAAAAGTTAATTATACATTTTGTTTAAATAATAAACCACAACGTCATTATTTAAAATATTATTGCATTTCTTTCTGACTTCGTTTTATGACTTTCCGTTACTATTCGCTTCAATTTTACTTCACACAACGTATGCGTATTCAATTCAAGTTGAAACAGGAAATTTTTCGTCGAAGTTTGCCGGTACGTCGGGTACCCTCCGCCCTTAAACGGTGAGGTTTTGAAGCTCTAAAGCCATGTATTCACTAGGGGACAAATTGTCCCTCAACAACACGCGTGGCACAGAGTCTACGTGACGTTGCAACGTCGTGCACTGTTCCGCGACGGCGCGCACAACATAGCGCGGCATTTCTACGTGCCGTGGCAACGTTGCCGTGCGCACGGTGCCCGAGCGTACTCACTGCAACATTCCGCGGAGCGTCAGTACCACGTGGTATGTTTACAAGTGAATACGCATGCGCTGTATCTGTCAAGATGACAATGTGGGGAAACGAAATTGTTCTTGAACTCATCGAGCTGTATCGATCGAAGATCGCATAGAATGTCCGTCCTTCTTTTTCTTTGCAGTAAAGAATTTCGCATTCTCCTCTTTTTTCTCCTCTTACGTTTCGATAAACTCATTAATATAAACAGATACGCAGTTGACATCATAACCTCCTAGGGCCACATTTCCGTGACGTGGAAAACAATAATTATTTGCAAAAAGGACCTTGTTTTTAATAATATTCAATTTACTACAGTAAAACCTCGTTAATTTGAAATTGCGACCCAAAAAAACATTTCGAATTGCGCGGAACCCCGTTTTCGCCAAATGAGATACCGCAGCTGTCATCCATAACCTCATCGGATGACAATTCCGCGACAAGATATGCGAGTCCCGGTGTGTACACGTCAAATGATCGCGTCATTGTCCCCGAAACATGAGCGTAGATGTTGATGCGACATGCCGAGTGGAATGTTTCGCGATTTGTCCCGTAGTGAATACATGGCTTAAGAATCGTGGCGCCGCGCCGTAGTACGTAGACGAAGCGATCTCGATTTATCCAGAGAAATCTGCAAACGGATCTGGGTGATTAATTATTTTTTTGGTAATCGATGGATCCTCTGCCAACGAAGATTAATCCCCCGCCGGACTCAGAGAACCGACACTAATTTGCATAAAGCGTCGTGGGCGTCGGATCACAGGATTTGTTCTGCTACACATACATGTGTAGGGAGATCGATACAGTTTTGTTATTGACACTTGTTTTTTCTTTAATAAAACCGAGTAGGTTTATTTTACATGATTATGTCAAGTTTCACTTGCCTGTCAGCGAGAAATCTTGTAATATATATTTGATCCACTTCCTGGCCAACAATCGCTCTCTTGAAATTTGGCAAAGAGAAGTATTACTGATGACAATACAATAATCATTCATTGATTTTACAAAATTAGTTTGAATATTCAAACATATAATTTAAATTGTTTTAAATGACACGTTATTTTATACATAGTTTGTTTGACAAAAAATTGTATATCGTTTTTTGACACGTTATTTTATATATCGTTTGTTTGACAAAAATATGCATTATATAATACAAAAACGTATGTTTTATATTTTGTTTAAATAAACTGGGAGATTTAAATCTCCTACTTACAAGCATGGTTCCACACTTTTGAGGCACAGCCGAAACATCAGCTTAGGTTTCCTCAGGGAAACCCTCAACACAATAAGCGATCTAATTCAGAAGATATGTGTTCCAAATGTATGCATGCAGGGAACTTGTGTATACACAATATAACAAAAAAATGGTTACAACTTACATATTTCACAAAAGATAAATAATTTATACACTGTTATTATAATATCAGGGGTGTACAGTGAGAACATGAAGCATGACTTTTTCTTAAGCATATATTTTGAATGAAACTGAAATAAGAGATGTATCTCGTAACATTCCTATCCAGATTTTAATATTTTAGAATATTCTGCCATATTAATATTTAATTTCGATTTTTTTCTCCAAATTATATTTAAATAATAGTCATGCCATTTGTTCTCACTGCACGCCCCTAAATAATACATATGAAATACGAATAGTTAATTGTTGTTGAAATAGAACAAAGCTGGATGAAATTGCCATAGGCAGGCAATAAACCATTGATTACGTAAGGCAAGGAAAAATACTTTTTCTAGATTTTTTGTTTTTGGTTCAACGCTAAATGTATATTAAATAAATTCATCTAAAAATAAAATTATGAAATTTATTTTATTTGTGTTCATTTATTATCAACACCCTGGTGGGTTTTTACATATACATTAAAAGTATTTTGTACATGTTTAACACTCTATTTTTAAAAATAGGGGAGAGTGCAAAAAAAAAAAGTTATTATAAAAACTAACCCATAAAATCCAAATTTTTATTATACTCCCTTTCTCATTTACTAGTGGGAAAATGGTTTGGGGCTTAACCTACGCGTTGGGCTTCGGTCGGGCGACGCTACGAAAGGGAGTAATAAAAAAATTCCAAAAATCAAAAATTATACTATAATCAGGTTCCGTGTCTACCAGATGTGTCGGAATCTCCATACAACTGATTGAGTTGTATGAAAAAAACCATTAAAAATTTAAAAAATCCAAAATTATACTATAATTTTCTTTTTAACGAAAATTTGATAGATCTCTTTGAACGTCGCTACGAGTCTGCTTGCAAATATTCAGCTCGATTGGATCACGGGAAAAGGTTTAAAAATCGATCTAAAGTTTTGTCGTCAAGCAATCAATCAATCAGAAGCCACGGGTTAAAAAAAAGGGAGTAAAAATAATCCAAATTTGTAAAAAAGGGTAAAACATATTTAAATTATAAACAATTTCTATATAATGATTTGTTATTTTACTATTTTACTTTTTTTTTTATTATAAGTAAAAACATTAAAAAAAGAAATAATACTAAGAAACTTTGCAGGTAAAAAGCTCGTTTAAAAAAATTAACAATAATAACTATTTTTTATTTAATTACTGCAAATAACAGTAAAACCAAAAAAATATATTACACATGAATATAAAAAAGTACTGACACCGTCTAACAAGTTTCCACAGAATTAATATATTATGAATAGCAACAATAACTAAACAATTATAAAAATAAAAAAACTATACCCACATAACTCAATTTCTTTCTGTGCTCTAAACAATCCTACACCGTTTGATAATAATTTTGCTTACATATTCTTTAGGACCCGGCGGTAAACATAGGCCACATTTACGCTAAAAATTAGCGCGAAGCCAAAGGTGTACAATCGCACAAAACTGTGATTATTCGCCTATTGTGATGTGATCTCCAAACGTCCGAAAAGCTCTCGGATCTGAGCGCCTGTTTTTGTCGCGTCATCCGCAGATTTAACAAAGCCCGGCCGTCGCAAATGAAAGGCAACATTAGCGGTGATATATCTCCCCGGCTGACCCCACCCGCCCAGCCTCCCGACCCGCGTCTGTACACGGAAACCGTCCAGGGGCGGACTCGCTAATAAGGGATGGGTGTAATTATGCAAACTGGTGTTTTGTAGCGTCGGTAAGGGATCGATAAAATAGCGCGCGAGTTTGGATAAATTATAAATGTCTCACAGAGACGAGGGTTTTTATACGGAAGAGTGTGTATTAATATTAAATACACACTCTAAAAACTAACTAACCATCACGCCGTTTCCCCGCAGGGGTAGGCAGAGAGGATTGAACGCCACACTCTTCTATCCTGGCACACCACTTTTGCTTCGGCCACATTCATACGTAGAACTTGTATGAGAAGACGTATGAATGTGGCCGAAGCAAAAGTGGTGTGCCAGGATGGAAGAGTGTGGCGTTCAGTCCTCTCTGCCTATCCCTGCGGGGAAACGGCGTGATGATTAGTTAGTTTTTAGAGTGTATTAAAGTCTTTTTTGGCATTTACAGGGCTAACGACCTGTCATTGACTGGCTTAAGCTAACACTTTATACATTGTAACTTTTACCGATTCCACCCTCGAACGACCACACTCTATCGAATATGGAAAGTTGTATATTTGTCGCTTCGAAGTTATCTTTATACTCGCGTTATAATCAGTAATTAAGTTGAAATATTGTATTTGATATTGAATAAATCTTGTTAAACCTCTCATGAGTTTTTTCTCACATTTGAATATAGAGATTCCGTATAAGCAGTCTCTATAAAAAACAATTCCCCCACATATGTATCTCACTTTTTTTCAATACAACAAAGTTATCGCAACCTATGGTTGAAATGTCCGTTATGTATGTAAAGATCCAATATAAATTTAATAATTTTGTCAATGAAAACTTCGGAACACTACTAATATTGTTTCTTTTGGTTACACAAAATACTGTGCTGGTTGGCTGTAGTTGCCATGAAATAGTTTTATAAATTAATTATGTTTTCAAGCATTATACGTTATACGACGTTATACATTGATCATGTAGTCTAATCGTATCATTTTCAGGCGAAGATTTCAGGTTTTTAGTTAATAATAAGTATAGTGTCACTCCGACTCTGGTTGTGCGATTTATTCCTTGACTTTATTCAACTGCTAGTACTCAGACGTACGTATACAAACATATCTTTATATTACATATATCATTCTCTGCCTAGAAGCACTTCTCTCGAGATAAAAGTTTTTGATCTAAACATAAAATATTGCCTTCAAATTTATTGCCTCATTAGTGAACATACTCCTTTGTGTTTCAGGGTCCAGGGCTATTATGTGCTCTGAATATCGATAGGAATCAGCATTCACATCGTACTTTAGGTTTTATGATAAAAATATATAATTCATTGTACTCGTTCAGTTCAAACCTTTTCTTTATTTTTATTGCTTTACAATCTGATCATCAATCAAGTCGGGGTCACCACTTGAGGGGGTTTGTCATGGTGGAGGTCACCAGTATTTATTATTGAATTTATTTAAATGTGTATGAATGTTGCGAACGTGGCCCGCCTCTAACATTCGAGTTCCCTTCGGTATTTGATGTGTGAATTTAAGTAGCGAGTTATCTACCTACATACATAAATACAGAATACAGAAAAAATGAGCTACTCACAGAAATGAACTTAAAAATACGAGCCGGTGACGTTGTAAGGCCGAGAAAAGAATAAGAAAGCGTAATAGTAGTTATGTGTTTTGTTAGTATGTATATATTTATTTTGTTATTCAGAATATAATCACGACATTGATGATTTTATATGAGGGTACTTTGTGTGATCACCAAGTTCCTTCTTCCGGGTTGGAAGTCAATAAAACTGTCTCAGACAGCTGCTTTTAGGTCTTTAACTCATGCTATATTAAAAATAAGGATTACCAATTTCAAAACGAGACGTGTGAATTTCGATTACATCATGTTTACACGATGGCGGGAACATTAAAATTTGTTTTTAGTAAAAATTTCTCGGGTACGTGAGAGTAAATTCAAATGGTCGGCGTGGCACGGATTCGTTACTTTTTTTAGCACGAAGAATACCTGCTATAAAATTTGCTTGTGTGCAGAAAATTTGCCGTACCATCCTTCCGATCAGATCCACAGATGGTTTGTAAAAATAAGCTAGATTGATACGTAATGATCCGGACGCGAAAAGAAACAAAGTTTTAAAACAATTAAAACCCGAAAATGACAATTTCCGGGTTTTAATTGCTCATACCCTAAAGAATAAGTATGAAAAATTTGTGTCAGATCGGTCGAACTGTACACATTTGCACAGAAAATATATCAGGGTGCGGAAGGGTGGTAAGGGGGGAGGGGGTAAATGTTACCTATGTTACCCGCCGGGTCCTAGAGATAAGTTTGCAAAATTTGGGTCAAGTCGGATAAACGGTTTAGTTTTGTATAGAGAAGAATTTGTATAGAAAAGTACCAAATCCTGCATCTCATCATTCAAGGCAAAATTGTGAGAAGAAAAAAGCAGTGGTTGAAAAACTTATTGCCTAAGTTTTTCAACCGGACGTTTTTAATTATGTGTTTTTCTGAAAACCCATACATCATACAAGTATTTCGAATTGCTATTAGTAAAATTATGACCGCAAAAATAAGCGTTAACGTCGGATAACTGGACAAGTAGTGGAAGAAGAAGAAGAAGAATTATTACTCAACGTCTATTACATAGCATCTCTCTTCAGTATCTAAGACTTTAAAAGTGATCCTTCACCACCCTCTTCAAATGTCCAACTACAAAGTCTTTCCACGTTACTTAACCTGCCTTAAAAAATGCCGTTAAAAATGCCTATCTTATTAACTATAATATAAAGCTTATTTTTGTAGCGTGTCTTCTTATTATCCTAGCTCATTAAGCAAAGTAAAGAGCTTTTAGCAATGCCAAAAATCATTGTCTAAAACTGGCCCAAATATACCTACGCATCAAAATATTCCTTTCAAAAAAATCCAGTTAGTCTGCATTTCTATTTAAGATTATCAGATATTATATATATATTTATTGTTATAATTTAATGTTATCAAAATATATGCTTAAGAAAAAGTCATGCTTCATGTTCTCCCTGCACGCCTCTGATATTATTATAATAGTGTATAAATTATTTATCTTTGTGAAATATGTAAGTTGTAACCATTTTTTATTATATTGTGTACACTCAAGTTCCCTACATGCATACATTTGGAACATATATATTCTGGATTAGATCGCTTATTGTGTTGGGGGTTTCCCTGAGAAAACCTAAGCCGATGTTTCGGCACGGCAAGGTGCAATCGACGAGGCTGTACCTCAAAAGTGTGGAACCATGCTTGTAAGTAGGGGATTTAAATCTCCCAGTTTATTTAAACAAAATACAAAACATACGTTTTTGTACTATATGATGCATATTTTTGTCAAACAAACGATATATAAAATGATGTGTCATTTAAAACAATTTAAATATGTTTGAATATTCAAACTAATTTTGTAAAATCAATGAATGATTATTGTATTGTCATCAGCAATACTTCTCTTTGCCAAATTTATATATTTTTATTGTTATAATTTAATGTTATTACGTTTAGAACTTAGTGTTTTTACAAAAATTAACGTGTCTGTGTATAAGCGTCACTTTTTCGTCTATTTTTCTAAATCAATTTCTCTCTAGCCACACATGTGGGGTACAACATCGGTATTCTAAAATACATCTCTGAGAGAGGAGGAGATTTTCGAAACCTACGAGGTGCCTCTGCCTTGAAGGTACCATTAAACAATTTATCATGTCAGGGAATAAACATTTTATCCTCTAATCTATTTATAATTTCGCAAAAATGTATTTTTAAAACCTTTTAAAGCATCCGTTTTTTAGAAGTGATGTGTCTGGCACACGTGTCATAACACTTAAAAGAAAAATGAGAGATAAAAAAAATTGAAACAAAACTTGAATATATCACAGAAACAAAATGTCTGGTAAAAAATGTTACGAGGATTTGGAGAACGAATATTAAATTCAGATAAAATTGTAAAATCTAAACATTTTTATTTTATGTATTGTTAATTCCACATTGAAAATATTTCTTGTAAAGCTATGAAAATTCTTGGATTGGTTTTAAGATTTGCTGAAAACTTGATGTCTTGATGATGATATCTCCTCAATAAAATGCTTATTATGTATTCACTTGCCATTTAATATAATTTACATGTATGGTGCCCTTTATGATATTCATATAAAAACCATTGAACATGTCGAACATAAATTCTTGCGTTAGTATATTATTTACGTTATTATACTATATGTATTAACTTTAGATTGAATATATTGATTCATTTTTTAATATCGGTCACGATTTGATTAAATTTTTCTCTTCTAATTATTAATTAACGTGACTGATGCCCCTGCACTTCAAAATATGATTAATATACAAGCAAATACTAAAACTCCTCTCTGCTTACCCCCACGGGTAAGTAAATAAGTAAGCACCCACTAGAAACACAAGAGTGCCTACATTATTTTATAATTCCAATAATATTACCTATGCGGAATATTATACGCCACTCTACAAAATTCAGAGAATCGATAACGGTAACCTGGATGTAATTACTTTTACAGTTTATTTATATTTTTTTACATTAGTAAACGTGCTTTTCATTTATTTTTCAATGCTTCGATGCTCGATTATCTTATTTGTAGAGTTAAGACATTGTACATTATTAATCTGCTTTATTCGCTACTAGCCGTGCCCGCAGCTTCGCCCGCGTGGAATTCAGTTTGTGACTATAAGAGTATCGGTGAAAAATCAATATTCAAATTTTAATCGCTCCTAAATTAAGTATTTTTATTCAAAAATCACATATATTTTAGTTTTTTACGTGTACGTGAAAGTCGCAGGAATTAAGTGTTTTTGGTATTCTTTATTTGTAGATATTTTTAATTTTTTTCGTATTTCTTATATTTTTTCGTAATTTTTTGCGCGCTTTTTTTAAATGTTGTTTTTTTTTGCGATTATATATTTCACTCTTTTGTATTTTATAATTTCTGTTGTTATCTGTGGTAGACATATTTAGTTTTAATAGTTGCTTAGAGCTTCGATGAGTACAATGTTCGTAGTCATGTTTCTTTTTGGTTTCTCTGACGATCAGAAAATTTAACAAAACAAAAAAAAGGAATTTAACAGAATCTTCTCAAATCAACCCCAATAGATTAAAATTATTTTTAAATATACCTTTAAGTCGTTTAATTGCAGATTTTTTAAGGCCTTTTTAAGCTCTACAACTTTTCCATAGAGAGCATTTATAATATATTTACATCTCTTACCATTAAAGCCACGTTCGTAAGAAACGCATTCGCTCGACCCTTTTTTTGTCGACTTACATTGCAAAATTGGTCTCCACGAAAAGCCCTTTTATTTTAACGGGATAATATATAGCCTGTGTTCTTCCGAAGGTACATTTTAAATATTGGTGAAACAATTTTTGAAATTGGATGAGTAGTTTCGAATATTACTTCCTACATACAAACTTACAAACTTTATTTCCTCTTTATAATATTAGTGTAGAATAAAAATGATCAAGTCCTATTTATCTAATCTTAATCCTTCAAAATGCAATGGAATTTTTTTTTGACGAGTTAGTTAAAAGATGTCGTGAACGTGGAATGTTGAAAATATTCCATAAAGTCGCGGAGTGCGTTTCTTCTTGGTAAGGAATTTTGTAGAGGGAACAAGCTGTTCTTTCTATTCCGTATAAATATAGATTATTGCCGTCTACATAACGTTTAGCTGAACTATTTCAATGTTCCGCACGAGTAGTCTCGACCGAGTTTGTGCTGTTTTCAGAACGAAGACAAAGCGAGTGAAAAAGTTTGTTAAAGTCAATTTAGCACAAACAACTGAATGTGAATTTACCGATCGTTGTGATAATATAGCGGTGTGGGTGACAGTAAAACTTCCCGATTTCTTTAGAAGCTTCTCGTTTTATCGCTATAGACATTAATTTATGCTTGAAATATATTATATGTTTATTCAGCGGGTCCCCCAGTAACATTTATCACAAAAAATGGGTTAGAAATTTTTGCATTTTTTCGTAATTTCTCACAAGTAGTATTTTAGTTTCATCTTTACCGGGATCAATATAAGGCGCCTCCAAAACATTTTTGAATTCAAAACTATGTGTTGATCGATGCTCGGCACCTGCAATTCACTTGGAGGTGCCAAGCATCGATCCTAAAAGCCTTGTTGATCTGATATCTTAGTAAGTTCCCTAGAAGTTTGTGGTTTTTTCATGCCTGCTTATATAATGATTTTATTGCGTTGAAAATTAATGCACTGATTTATATTTTTGATATTTATACAATACTAAAATTTAATCCTAATATAATTATTTAGAACAATACTTAGCCCTGTATACATTTGTTAAAAGTTAGTAGTAATAAAGAGCTTAAGATATTTGTAAACTGTTTTGATTTATGAACTTGCTTGATTTATCTACATAACAGTGGTTCATATTACCGCCAGTCACTGAGGGGACCGATTTTTATTTTATTTGTTTAGTTGAATATCGAATCAAACCAGAAATCGCAGACTATGTCAATGGTATAATATTTATAATAATAATACGTGTGTATAAGACGTGTTGGTACATGTTTTTAAATACACAATCTGACTGAGAGAAAAAAATATTTACACGAAGAAAATTTAATGCTTTTATTAAAAAAAAAAAAAAAAAACAGAAAGACAGGGCGACCGCGAAAGACGTGGCATGACCAGATTAACCAGATACTGGAAGATGGTCCCTTTAGAAGCCTCAACAACCGGCGAGCTTGCGTGCGAAGCATGTATGAATGTGGATGAGGCGAAAGTTGTATGTCAGGACAGAAGAGTGTGGCGCTCTATCCTCTCTACCTACCCCCATGGGGAAATGGCGTGATGGTAAGTTAGTTAGTTAGTTAGTTAGTTCATAAAAAAAAATTTTTTTTCATTGCACCTGTATTTAACTTTATAAATGTAATGGAATTGATCTTACACAGTAACCACTTCGAAGGTTTCTTATTTCTTGTTTTATCCCGATCGGGTTTAGGTGCACGAGCCACGGCGTCCCGAAATTGTCTGAGCATGCCAATTGCGTAGTAGATAGAGGACAGGGGACAAGACACGTTGAAATTATTAACATTCTTATGTGTCGTTTACTTTCTGTAATATAAGCTTGATAGTTAGATTTTTGTACCTCATACCTCGGACCGATTTTAAAGATTTACTCATGTTAAAAATATTTTCCATGCAATTAAGTATAATTCATGGGTAGTACTGGAATTAGATAACTGAAAGAGTGTTGTTTTGAGATAATTGCAATTAGAGTTTTCATAAAAGAAAGAAAAAAAAAGTTTTTTAAAGACCTTTTTGTCCTCACAAATCAATTCTTAATGCACATTTTTCTAATATGTCGTATTAATAACATTAACCGTAAACCTGTGACGACTCCTGCGCGTAACCCGAGCCGTGCGCAGTTTGTTGTGTCACATTCAGGCGCCCGGGCACCAATATTGTTGTAATTCCAGCCTAATTCCAGCGAATTATGGACAGTCAGACGGACATTCGAAATTTGGATAGTTGATTAAAATTAACCCTCGAGTTGAGTTAATGAAATGTCAATACAAATAAATAGATCACCGTATATATATATATATATATACACGCTTCAACAGGCCAGGAGGCCCAATTACAGAAGCGAAATACATCACAAAACACCCAGGCTTGAGTAAATCACACAGATTAATTGTGAACTCACCGGGAATCGAACCTGGAACCCTCGATGTGGGAAGCCAGTGTCATACCTACTGCGCTACGAGGACCGCCCTATATATAAAGCATTTGATCGTCATTCATTTTTGTTGTGGTTTATTTAAAAAAAAATGATTAAAAGCATTCTTATACTAACATGTGTAAATAATCTAGTTTTAGCATTAAATAGCTTACGATTTGAATTTTTTTTATGCCAAATTTGAGTTATCTAATCAAGCTTGCTATTTTTTAAAACTAAATAAGTTTTTAAAAGTATATTTGATGGAATAGTTAAAAAGATTACAGTGGTCTGGCGACGGGGCTGGGATAGTTAAGTGGGAAAGCTGTCGCTAGGGCCGCCCCCGACAACTCGAGGCGCTAGAGGGCTTCCTCAAGTGCATGCCGTGAATTCCGCTGCATCTCCCACTGGCTTGTGGCTTGCTGGAGTACAGTTGACCTGAGTGGCGTACAGTGGCGGTGCAAAAATCAGCATCAGCACGATTTTTTTTTCATAATTTTATTTGCAAATCTTGAAAAAAAAACTACACCTACATAGCATATTCTGGTGCGGTGCGGTTCTGTTGATAAGTATAATGTCAAATCTGATGAAGTGACAGAGATTCCTTTTGGATGCATGTTCGCAGATTGCCGATATATTGAAGTTTTTGTTTTTAATTGCTCCAATATGTTCCTTAAATCGTGTAGGGATATTGCGTTTGGTTTGTCCTATGTAGAATGCTCCACAATAGCATGGCACTCTGTATACACCTGGAGACCCGAACGGTGTGTTATCTTTCACACTGCCTAACAGACGTGAGATCGAACAATGGGGCCTGAAAACTGTTTTTATATTTAATTTCAACAACACCCGGCTGATTTTATCAGTAAGACTTCTGATGTAAGGTAAGTATGCTTTATTTCTTGGAACATCGCGTATGCTAGATCGTTTTCTTGATGTCCTCACGTTCGGAGAGTATCCATTATCTATGAGTGCATCCTGCATTATTTTTCTTTCCGAGGCAATGTTTTCTTTGTCGCAAATTCTGGTAGCCCGTGTTATTGATGCTGTGGGGACCGACCTCAGTTGCGCTGGATGGTGATGCGAGGTTTTGTGTAGGTTACCTGTTCATATGTGTCGGTTTTCTGTATACAGTATGTCCCAGACTGCCATCTTCTCTTCGTTGCACTTGAACGTCTAAGAATGCTAATTTTTCATCCTTTTCAACCTTCATGGTGAATTTGATATGTGGATGTTGGCCATTTAAATGTGCTAAAAAGTTATTGAGCGCTTCACGTCCGTGTGGGTAAATACAAAACGTGTCATTCACATATCTTAGCCAGATCGAAGGTGGGTGAGTGGCAGTACTTTGTGCTTTTTCTTCAAAGTGTTCCATGAATAAGTTGGCGACTACTGCAGCTATTGGTAATCCCATCCCAATTTCAATAGAGGTGACAAGTATTTGTCGCCCTATTTTTACGACATTGACTCAACACTTGAGAGACGTCGCAGTAAAGTCCGCCGACGTAACTAGTACATATTGCACATTGGCGACCTCTATTGTAGAAGAAGTGAACACTCCACAACAAAGTGCATATAATTTACGCCCCTGGATGCATTAATTACAGATAAGCCATATCATTTAATAAGCGCCACTTGCTTGTTTCCGTCTTTTTAAAAATTAGCTTTTATTGTTGACATGTAAAATTTCCTCTCAATAACTAATTTTCTTTTATTTCTGTTATTTTGGATCGGGGTTAAAACACTCAACTTTGTTTTCACCAGCTGTTTTTGGTCGAGCGGAAGTTTGTTTTAATTATGGAATTTGTGCTTCCATTTTCTGAATTCTTCCGTTACGAATTCTTAGGACAAATTCTAATGAAAGTGGTATTTCTATTTTAGTAGTAAGTAGTAAGGAAAATCATTGGTATTAAGTACATTCTTGACATTTTTCGTCATTTCTTATTACGTCTCCTCAAGGAATTCAATATCACCCGTCTGAATTCCTGACTCGGTTTTCTTAGAGAAATTTGACATCTCGTGTTCAATATTGCTGCTGGACGACAAACTTGCAACAGCTGTTTTAGATACTATTATCTTTGTCTGAAAGAAAAATAAATATAAAACGAAATAAAATTATTTAATATATGCAAAACTTGTGCCAGAATGCAAATTACTGCATATTTTAATGCGTCCATAGCCCTGTGGAATGAAAAAATAGAATATTTACGAACTTCGTAATAACACACTTTGGCGCGTTCCTAAGTATTTTATCAGTCATCGTTTATGTTATTGCAAGGTTCATTTACCGATCTTTTTTTTTTTTAAAAAATGGAGATGCGTACACGGAATACGTGTCACATCAATATTCTTACTATTTTCAAACTAAGCTAAACGCTTGTGCTATGAAAATAGGACTAACTTGCTGGTCTGGAGTGAGGTTCGAACCCGCGACCTCTGGATCACGAAACGAGAGTCCTAACCACAAGACCATCAAGCTACATCATTACTCGAAAACATGTGTTTTAAAGATATAAACAAAATATTTACTGCAAGTAAAATATTTTTAGACGTGCATACTCGAACGTCAAATATCCATGTATTCAAATATCCATGTATTCAAATATCCATGTATACGTGCATGTATCGGAACATTTTTTAATAAGCTTTAATTGCCATCATTTAAGTAGAGAAGATAATCTTTTAAAGCTTATTTTCTTTGTTACTAAACGAACGGTATATCTTAGAAATTTTATAGGGCTACTGAATTTTTTTATAACGTTTTGACATCCTTCCTTCCAGAAATTTTTATGTATTAATATTTTGTTAACCAGTGCCAATTCGTACAAAATTACTTCGTTTGAAACCTATTTAAGACATAAATTATCTGTAATTAGCTATACTTTTCCGAGATTGTTATGGGTTAAAAGTTGCAAAATAGTTGCAACTTATGTCGTGTAAATTTTGTAAATGGATACTCTTTGCTGGTCGATTTTTCGTTTAGAGCCAAAAAGCACGAATTCATAATGTTTTGGTTTTGCTCTGCTTGCCTAAAATTTAAGTAGTTATATTTTTAAGAGCACCATTGATTACTGAAGACTGCTACTGTAGAAATGCCTCCATATGAAAATCTTCAACCTGACTGAAATGATAAAGTAGTACATCACGATACTTGAAAATTATTTTAAAATTCCCTTTTTGTGGATTTTTAAAATTTATTAATAACTATTAAAAAACGCTAAAGTATTTTTAGTCTAAGAGGTCACGAGATTTTTCATAACGATCATGTATACGGTTAGATTTATAGTTTGTAGAGTAGTCCCCTAAGGTGAATGATGTCGGTCTGCCTGCTCTCAGTGGTTGCAACTTCGAGTTATAGAGTTTACAAGAGGCTTCATTGCTGCGAGAAAAAAACGATCAGAGAAATGGTCAGTTTTAGTACCTATTCAAAGTTTTAAGTATTCAAAGTTCATACTTATTCTGATTTGTTTTGGCGATGTTATGTTATACTGTGTTTTGAGGGTAGCTTTATGTCCAACTCTCATTTCACGTTCAAAATCTTTGATTGAGGGTGATCGATTTTTTTTCACAACAATGCAGTGACTTGCGCGCATCATAACTCTGAAATGCAACCACTGAGAACTGCCAGATCAACTTGTTTCATCTGCGGAGACGCCATACTTTGAATATGTACTAAAACTGACCATTTCTCTGATCGTTTTTTTTTCGCAACAATGAAGTCTCTTGTAAGCTCTATAACTCGAAGTTGCAACCACTGAGAGCAGGCAGACTGACATCATTCACCTTAGGGGACTACTCTACAAACTATAAAAGTAAATCTAACCGTATCCATGATCGTTATGAAAAATCCTGTCACCTCTCAGTCTATTTGTCCGTACGACAGATCTTAGAAATTGACAACACGTAACATTATTCATGTGAATGTTTAAAGAGATTTCGTTACGTTCCTTGAATCTACGAGTATGTTGCCTGGTGAAACCTCTACGTTCTACATTAAAAAATTTAGAGATGACACAATAAAATAATTACTATTTTTCAAAGTAAACAATTGCATAATAATGAAAACGATTGCATAATAATGAAAAATAGAATTAAGTTGGTAATTTCCTTTGATAAGTCTTGAACTCCCGACCACCGGATCCCTAGGCATTTACCTGTTACGTAAAATATAAAAAAAATAACACATGTTAGTTCTCAAGATTGATGTACATAAATGGTATAAAACATACATAAAACTTTCAAAATTTTGATAATGTGTGGACGTTCTTACGGTGGAATTGGTGAATGTTGCATTGTGTAAAGTGAACACTTATATAAGTCAGCTAATACAAGTCAGAGGCCTTGGGCTACCCTGTAAACGCTTACATACACGTTTTCCATATAAATATATTCGTCACTGTGAGACTTCTATAATTAATCTAAATGTTCAACATGATATTATTTTACGGTTTATGTTAATACTTCTTCATTTATTTCTTCCTGAAGAGTTTACCAGTAGATTGGCAGTACAAATAAAGTTAATTAATTTAAATATATGAATAAAAAATAATAAAATGACTTGAACACAGTTTTGTTGACATTAAAATCATCTAAAATTGGTTAAAATCAATGTAAAAAAGGCGTTTGCATTCTGACGTTTAAGTAATTCAAATACCTACTTAAAATTTTTTCGAGAAGGATCGTCACGCATGAAAATAACCATTACTATTATTAATATTATTTATATTTAAAGCATTAACTTCGTGGTTAGACATTAGAATGTCATTTAACTTTGTAAAAACCGCTAACAGTAATAGTGGTTTTTTACTAAGTTAACAAACATTCTGTAATAACCGTTGCTTTTGATGTTTGTATTGAAACATAAATGAAGTGTAACCAGATAACATCAATAGTTCTTCATAAATTCGAAAGACCATTTATTTATTTAATATTTACTCATTCATTTATACACCACGTCATACTTTATTTGTTACGTAATAATTTTTAGTTTAAAAATATTGATTGTATTATATGTATAAATCTACTTATATTATTTGATTAATTACACCTACACGTTTCGGAAATACCTTTCCATCGTCAGGGTGTTATATATTATGTCAAAATATCAAAATTAATAATGTCTTTTGTTTTTTGTTTTTATAAATTATTAGTAAATTTTTTTACAAACAATTTATTTGGAAAATTTATTTTTAAATAATTTAATGTCAATCTACAATGTTTTATTACAATTATGGTTAAACTTGTGCATGGTAGATATCACATAATATAAGGTTAGTAACGAAAAACATTGTAGAGACACAAAAAGCAAGAAAACAGTCGTAAATTTTCACTGCCGTTTTCATGCCGGACGATTTAATTTATTCTGGGTGGTTGCGTTGTAGATTGAATTTTGTCATGGCAGTCCTAGTGATGGATACTGAAATAAGAACTTAAAACATCGTTTTAAGTTCTTATTCTAAACGTTATTGATTCCGCCAAATTACTCACTAATTCTAGCTAAGCTCTTAAATTCTATGAGCGTGTTAAATCAGTATAACACTGACGTCACATCTGACTATTAACGTGATGATTCGCATGCATGTATCCCAACAATTGCGCGCATGACAACTGCGTGCAGACAACAGCGCGTAGTAATAATTTTGCAATACAAAAGTAAATGAGGACATTAATTGCTATGTATTTCATTTCGTGTATTGTGCAAAGCTGAAAACTACCTTAATACCTAATAATTAAATATATAACGAATATAAATAACATGAAAATCTATAATTTAATCTCTTTAATCAATAGAGTATCTTGTTGGTCTTGTGGTTAGGACTTTCGCTTTGTGATCCAAAGGTCGCGGGTTCGAACCTCACTCCAGACCAGCAGGTTAGTCCTATTTTCATGGCACAAGCGTTTAGCTTAGTTTGAAAATAGTAAGAATATTGATGTGACACGTATTTCGTTTTTGCATCTCTATTATTTAAAAAAATATCCAATCAATCGTTTTAGCTCAATGAGGGTGTATATAGATAAGGAAAAATAGCTTCCATTGTAATGATGAAATTTTATGTTTTTCAACCAAGTTTTTTATTTAATGTGTTCCATATTAAAGATTAATTTTTTCATGGATTGTTTCACAAAATTTCCACCATTAATGCATTACAGATTAGGTTAGGTTAAACAAGCTTATTTTTGTTAATTTTGCAGTTTTGTTCTGCGTGCTATTGTCGGTAAGTTATATTCGTATAGTCTGCGCGCTATTTTTAGGGTTTTTGATGCCCATTTCAGCCTTGCGCGTTGTCTGCGCACGATTGTCAGCGCGCATTTGTTTTTCACGCAATTATCATGGTGCCATTTATAGGTATATTATTCTGTCATTTGTTGACTACGGTCTCCAGTTCTTAAAGTACGTCGTTGGTCAAAATCAGTATAAATATTTCATGAAATGTTAATGAAAAAGACTTTGTGTCCCTCAATTGAATTTTGAGTGACTATAAAATATTTGTTAACTGTATGAGAATATCAGTCAAAACTATCATATGATACGTGCACAGTTTAATGGTCAGTAAACGCGTAGAATAATCTTTGATTAATTATAAATTTTGGCCAATCCATACTTGAAAAAAATATATGTTTTTTCTATTTGGGCTCATCATTTCTAATAAAGAATCAACAATAAATCAATTTGAAACTATAGTAATATAAAATACATTTTTAACATTTTGAGTAGCTTGGTCTGGATCCGCTGCTCCAACCGCTCACACAATGCGGTTATCTTGAATCTTAAGTTCCGATATACGAGAATGGATATGACAGATTTTCCCAGTAGACGGCTTTGATCACTAACCAGTTTATCCCAAATCTTTCTCTGTTCACGTTTCGTATTTTCTCAGTTTTTTCAATAATAATTCTTTATTTCAAACTCTTTGACATTTTTATGTGTACCTAGAAAATCTGCTTTATTTTTGTTTTGAATAAAGATTAAGTATATTATTAATCAGGTATTTTCATAAAAAATAACTAGGTGGTGGTGGTACGAGAAGGTTATATTGTATTTTATAAGGCTTCGCTGCTTTTTGCCCAATCTAACGGCGAAATCTTGAATGAAATAACCTTAAATGAAAACTAAGACATCATATTTAATATATACGCCATTTACTTAGTGCTTACATAAATACAATTAGTTATTCGAACAAATAACTTTCCTGTAAATAATACGATGTATTTTTTGTTGGCCGATGTTATTTCAGTTCGTCACGACAGAGGTGCAGCGGTATCGAAGCCAGTCGACGTCAAATCACAGTAAATTCATTCATAAACCGAGCTTAAAGATGTGTAACATCTTTACGCTCGGTTTGTGGGACTAATTATAGTGAATATGAAGCGAGTTAATAACTAATATTAATTAAATCAGTTAATTTGTGATATATTTTTCAAATTAAAAATTCTAATATAATACTATGCGATATATTATATGATATATATATGTATGTTTAATGGTACCTACCTATCTTGTTGGTTCGAGACTACTTTTTTTGTGTTTTTTCATACGATTTTTAGGTTTTCTCTGCGAGAATATATATATATATAAATTATTTTGAAATTTTTGACGTGTAACATCTTTGCGCTTGGTTCATGGGAAGCCACAGACTTCTTTACTGAAAAGTTGAAACCTTTGCTTTAGTCGTTACTGAACCTTATGGTAAACGAATTGTTACACCCTAAAGTGGAACAAATTGTTGTATAGACAGCAGGCGGCGATTTCAGGATGGTTTTCTTCTTCTTCTCAATGCTTCAACTTTACAAGAAAATTCTTGTAAAAGTTTGAGTTATTTATTGAGAATATTACAGTAACGTGTGAGATGTAGTACGACTAAAATTAGATTGACGGAGCTGGAAAATCTGATATGCCCTTATATAGATTATGGGAGTGAACCTTGATACTAATACAAAGCGTGGCGTTTTGTCATGTACGCCAGAATAGATAAGTTCTTCGGATGCAGGGCGCGTGTACCTTGCACCCCCGGGATGATAATACCCTTTTCAAATGCTGGAACATAACAGAACGAAGCGTTACTGAGAAAATATGTCACACATCATTTGCAACAATTGTAAAACTCGCTGAATTTTTATTTCATTAAATTGTTTATTCTATTTGTTGACACAAGGATGACCTCAACAAGTATCAAATAATGACCCGTAATTTTAATTTAATAAATAAATATACATAATTTAAATAAAACATGAAGAATAAGCAAATAATATGTTGTTCCATTTGACACAGCAGCACAATAGTTGTTAATTTGGTTAAAAAAGTTGATTATTGTTGAGGAGACATGTATGCAAGTTTTTATAAGGTGACCACGGGGCTTATGACCTATATTTACTGGCTTAATATGTTGTGGGAATCACTAATTTTCAACCGTAGATGGCTATATCATAGTCCCTTCAAATGTTTGAAAGAAAACAGATAAAAAACATATCTTTCAAAAAATTAATAATTGTGGATGTTTATACGGCGAAATAAATAAACTTTGAATGGGTGAAAATAGTTTCGTCTCTGTGAGACTTCTATAATTTATTTTAATCATAATTTATACTTTTAGTCTAGATTTCGTAGAATGAATTTTTAAATTCTGTTTTTGGGACTGTCACGGAGTAGGTCCCCCCTCATCTCTTGCAAACTCCAACCGAACTAATTATCTTCATCGTTTGTTTAATCGCGCGATTTCAGACTTCGGGGCGTGTTTATTTGTTGGTTTTCTTTGTCATGCTAAAATTTGTTTTCTGAAATATATTTTGCCCATTTGATATACGAGGATATTAAGGGAAACAATGTCAACTGAATGCCATTATTACGAAAAATATAGCCATAAATTATATTAATTTGATTAAACAAAAGTTACTTAATTTATTACTAATTTTTTTATAGATTAATTATAAAAAGTAAGTAAAATGTAACAAAAATTTGAAAGAATCATCAAAATATCTCTACAAACGAAAAAGTTATGGGACTTTAAATTTGCAAAAATAATTTAATTTTATGCGACGGTCCAGCGTGTGACATCACTTGACCTGGTCGGCGCGGCTCATATTAGCTTAGTGCCTGTGGCGCGATGATCTCGACTAGGTCAAATGACGTCACAGACAGCACAGGCTATTGTCGTTCCGCGCTTAAATACGTAAACTTAAATAATCTATTTCTCAGTCATTTATTGACAAGATTTCAACATTTTTTTAACTGGTTTATTATATTTTAATTCCATAAATCAAATATAGTATTATCAACATCATAAAACTCCTCCATTGGCTCGGTATCCATGTTGCTGCATTACTAGAGGATGAGTTAAGAATGTCCTAAGCGTACTGCGATACGTTTTAAATATAACATGATTGAGTCGAAGATTTCCGCATGAAATTGACAAAGGTACAAAAAACTTCATCTTTACTCTCAGTAAGTGTAGTCTTGATCATAATTCTTGGTATTGCAAAAGACGCTACGCCATCTTTCGCCGCTAACTGACCCCCAATTTTACTATGGCGTTTTCGTGTCCAAAATATTTGAAGATTCGGACCCGCATATAGGGCACTACTGAATGTTTAATTCTCATCGAATCCTTATTAAATATAGAAAAATACCTAAGTGTACTAGACTTTTTTCGATAAATAAATCCAAAGGTCCTTAAAAAATCGCCATATGGTTGAATAATGTTACTTGTTTTTGTTTATTTCAGTAACCTTACAAGTTATTTCCGTTGGTTGAGGTAAAATCACGATATCATTCTTAAATGTTTTAAAAATCATCATGTGTAAAAAGTTCTGGTTCCCAGTTTTTTGTAGTGTTTGAAAAACACCGATTTTTCAAAAGAAATATGGCTGTAATAGTAACATCTTTTCTAAAGGACAACATAAAAATTAATATCGCTCGGTTGTGAATAAACCGGTCTCTTACTCGAATTTAAATTCTTAAGATATTTAGCTTATTAATTAGGTGTAAAGTATTCATGGTATAATTTTTCACTCGCAACTATCAAATTTGTCAATATATTGCATACATTTTATTAAAATAGATTATAATGTCTTAATTTATAGACTAACCGCAATTAATCGCACGTATCGAAGGAAATCTCGCATATCTTATAATAATATATCGAAACACTATTGTTTCTGAAACTCTAACCATTGTTCGATACACCGAGTTTCATTTTCCTATCTTCTCAATTGTGTTCATAGAATTCTTCTGTACTCATCTATTCCACGATTTATCTTTTTTTTTTCGACCTGTGACTAAATCTCAAAAAAGGGATATAGTGATTGATATTTACTATTTCGCTAAATTTGAAATATCACTTTTTTGGCTTTTGGCTATCGAATCAAGCGAGTGCGATGGATGTTTATTATTCAACGACAATATCAAGTGACAAACAGTTCTGATTAATATTTTCACTAGTAATTCTCAGCCTGCGGGCTACAAGATTTGCAATTAAAATTTTCGTGGAAATGAAAACGAAATTTGTATAGCTCTATTTTCCTCAATTAGTTAGTACTCAAAATAAACGCCGTATTATATGGAAATGTGGTATTAATCTAAGAATTGCCTTTGAACACAATTTGAACTGAACCAAGACCAAGTCTTCTGGCTCCTTATGAAAATAACTTAAAATAATATGATTGTTATTTACTCAAATATTATTGACTCAAAATAGGCCGAGATCATGACCTTTAAACTCGTCTAATGTTTATTTATTTATTTATTTATTTATTTATTCATTCATTTACGCCTAAATAGGCTTTTACATATGTAGGTATATAACAGTTATTTGCAAAAATAATATAAACAGAGAGAAAAACAAAAAAAGAAAGTGTATATAATTTACATTATGGCGGAATGAAGCGCTCTCAGTATCGCGCCCCTATACTGTGACAGGCCAGAACCAAACACGTCCGCTATGTTTGTATAATTGTTACCTAACCTGTGTATTCTAGGTACTAGCGAGTTGTAGTGAGCATTTGTTCTAGTATTGTCACAGTAAAAAGGCGTCGGCACTCGAGTAGTTCGACTGGGTACATGGAACATTATTAAGGACAAAATTTCAGGGCTGTGGTAATGCGAGTTTACAATTTTATATAATAAAATCAGATCGGATAAAACTCTCCTGTCCGATAGTGGCAATAAACCGGTAAAATATAATAAGTTTGTATAGTTAAGATTTTCTATTGGGATATGGAGACGGAAATTTATGTAGCGTAAAAATTTATGTTGAATTCTTTCTATTGTATGAACATGAGCATTGTAATAGGGACACCAGATAGATGAGTTGTATTCGATTTGACTTCTAACAAGAGAACAATAAAGGAGTTTGACCGTTTGAATATTTGTGAAGGAATTACAAGAGCGCAGAACAAAGCCAAGTGTTTTCATAGCCTTGTTTGCTATATTATTGATATGGTTTACGAATGATAATTCCTCGTCAAATAAAATGCCAAGATCATTAATTTCAGTAACGGTTTTCAAGGGAGTGGCATTAATCGAGTAGTTAAAAATGATAGGATTTTTAATTGTATGAAAGCGTATAATTTGGCATTTGTCAATATTTAGAAGGAGTTTATTAGTACTGCACCAGTAATTCAGATTGGCCAAATTAAGTTGGATCTTTTGGCAATCTTGAATATTTCGTATCACATTAAACACTTTCATGTCATCAGCAAAAATTAAAATGTTCAAAAAAATTAAATTAAAATGTTCAAAAAAAAAAAAAAAATCAAATTATGTTTAAATAATAAGAAATTATTTATTGTCAATGTAAATATTTATATCGTGGTGGTGGCAAGATTGTTTACAACAATAAATAAATCCGATATTCAAATCTGAGTACGTCACGATTTACGATAGCGTAATAATAATTTAAACATGAGCGTTGAGATATTGCAAATGGGTAGCGATATTTGACAAATGTTATGATTTGTGATATATAGAAAAAATCTCGGTATTTTCGAATCATTTATTAGAAATTTATTATACTTTTGATAAAAACGAATTAGGGTTCTCTGTCTTGTATGTATACAATTTTGTTCTAAAATTGAAGAACTTGGACACCAAGAATCGTTAGAAATAAGTGGCGCACGTAATGAAATTAACTTAACAGTCCTATTTTAAAAATGTTCCCAGTAAACGTTTTCCCATAAATCTCGTGATATTTTGGTACAAATGTTTTCTTTGGAAACGGGAATTGGGAACTGAAATATATTTTACATTAAGTTTACATGAATAATCAATTAATAATAATCGCAAAAGATTATGATTTTATGTTTCTATTTACTATTGCTTACTGCCGCAATAATAGACCACATCAAAAATATTCCCTAATTCATTTAGTTCTGTTAATTTAAATAACAAATTTAAGTGGTTATATATGTACATACGAAATTAATAATTAAAGTTTTAATTATTTAGACATTACCGGTGGCAGGCGTACTTTATATCTACGGGGAATAAATAGCACTACGTGAATGATAATTAAATTAATTTTATATTTCTGTATTCACATTAAAGCTAATTTTGAGCCGAATGCCAGTTTGATACTCCCAAAAATATATAAATACATATCTAAAAATTAAAAAAAAGGAAATATATTTTTATTTTTTATTTTTTTATAGACCATAAAAAGTTCCTCTTTTTAGTATAATCCGAAATGAAATATTATTTATTGTTCATTAACAGCAAAATAACTTTGTGGTAACATTATTTATATTAAAAAACGTTACCACAAAAGAACACAAATTAATCCACTATTTAAAAGGCGGTTTTATGCAGTGTTTTATTTTTAATAATTATATTTTTTTGCATATCCAGTATATTCCATTATATTCTTATAAATGTATTTTTGCCATCCGATATTTTTTGTTACCGTTCGTTAAATCGTTTCATCCTAATCCCAGTATTGTATTTTTCAGTGAGCACATCCCCCCTTGCGCAACCCCTAAAGTTGCCAACAAATTTCATATCTGAATTACCGGAAAATATTTTTATATTACTGGGAAATATTATGTAAAATCGGTTGTCGCATAGTATACGTACAGTGAATGTTTTTTGTATGAGAAGACTCCGATACTAACCTAACCTAACTTAACCTAACCTAACCTTAAAAATCTATATATCTGCAAACGGAATTTACCGAATTTTGTGGACACCATAACTCCTGTACTTGATAATAGATGTCAATGAATCTTTCCTGAAAAATTTATCTTTTAATTATGTTAGTTAATTGTAATGATCAGACTCGTTAACGAAATTAGTTAGCTAATCAGTCTTATCCGCCACCCCTTTTCAAAATGGCGGATGTTTAAATTTATTTAAACTTCATAATACTGTTAATCACTAGACAAAGGGTAAAACATATTTTTAGTGAAAAAATATATAGCAGTTTTATAAAATAAAATGGGAAATATAATTTTGCTTTACACGTGTCATAGGTAATATCCACATAATTCTATATAATTTATGGTATATAAAAAAGATTTAGTTAATCAATTTTGCAAATTGTTGATGAATCAAAAATGATTCATGATTGAGTAATGCAATATAATTGTCATCAGCATTAAATAAATCGGCGCTGGACCCATACCTCGTCTTTTCTCTTTTCCATTCCCTTTTTTCACATCATTCATTGAGTACCCGCAAAATTTTTCTTAGTAATTTAGTAATTGCATGAGAGATTGCGAAGAAGCGATCTTTTGCCTTATAATTATAAGACTGTCATTAAATGCATCAACAATCGCTCAGTTGCACATTACGTGTTATAGTGTGCCCGCTCATTACATCCGTTATGAATTTTGGGAATAATGCATGACCTCGATAACGCAAATAGTTATTTGGTACAAATAGACCATAATCCTCTAGTAAGTTCAGAAAAGCAATCATGTTTCTTACGATTTTGATGCCAAATATCACTAGGCACTTTCTGTTTTCACGAGTCGTAGCTGCGGTAATTGCAGGTCTTTGTGGTGCATAAATGTAGGATATTCTTCCGTTCTACGCATATATAAATAATGCAAAAAATTATTTTGAATCGGTTCAGTTATGTCCATGTATTTTTTTTGTATGGACTCCAAACTGCCTTTCAATATTGATCGGATTATGAAATTAATTATACGTTTGGTTGACGCATTTCCCGTTCGATTTTATAGATGTGTTATAAAGCATAGCTTTAAGATGATACCGAGATCCTTGATCTCGGCAACTCGTGAAATGTTTTGTTCTTTGTATAATAAACTTTATTGGCATCAGTGAACGACTATAAGTAATACTTTTTTATAGTAAAATCGAGATAGTTTTCCTTAGTCCGGTCCTTCACGTTTATTATTATGTTCACGTTTGTTCGTAACCTTTGAATGAATTTTGGGATCATCTGCAAAAATCACACGCTGTTTTTACTCTACTTTTTATATCATCTACCGTAATCAAGATGAGTAAGGGGCCAAGGTTGGAACTTTGTGGAGTATCCGAGTGTTAGGGGAGCTGCTTTCGACACGGTATTACACAACATCGACACTCGTAATGTACGTAATCGACAGAAAGGTCATAAAAATACGGCATTGTACCCTAGAAAACACAAATCAGAAGATTCCGGGTATGCTGGGAAATCTATTGAAAATTTATTTTCCATTGATACATAGGGATATCGAACATAACAATTTCGTTGTCTGTCTGTCCGTTCGTAACTTCCGTGTAACGTCCGTAATTTCGTTCGAATTCACGGCTTAAAAAAACAAATCAAAGGGCCGGAGATGGGGCTTGAACCGGCCGCCCAACGCATGTTACTGCCGCCGCCTATCCGTGGATTGCCAAAAATATACTATAAATGTATATCAATCAGAGCTTAGCAAAGACGCAAATCATTTCATGTTCCACCCAGCACAAATGCCAGGGTTTAATATAGTAGATATCTTTATAAACTGCTGGCAGGGGAAATATAAAAAAAATGTTCAAATATTTTGATCAAAGTCGTTATTACTGTTTTATGAATGTCGGCTATAAATAGGTAAATACTAACTTATTCTTAAGGGAATGGTATGTAATAGTACCATCATTTCTGATGGATTACAGCTAGTCTATTGTAAGAATGATGCGATTTTTTATCTTGTGTAGTCTGTTTTGTTATCCGCAAGGGATAAAGGTACTATATGTAATATTTCTCAAATGTTCAGAGAGTAACGCAGCAACCAATGGAATATAATAATATGTATATAAATTTACCACATCCATTCGGATGTACTATATTTGGAAAGCTGATTTTAACAAATATAAATGTTCTTTTATAAGACGTTTCTGAAAGAAAGAAACAAAACTTTGAAAATTAATTCCGAAGTATTTGATTTCATTACAAATATCTCAGCAGCAAAACTTTTTTAATTTTATGAATTCGGGACACTTATCTACTTAGAAGTTTTTTGAAGTCCTAAAGTTTGAGTGTGCGTTTTAAAATACGCCCGTCATTTCTTAATATGTTCCGCCAGTTTGTTGAATTATAAATAAATAACATAATGTAGAAAATTATTGAATAGCGAAGACCAAAATTTCAATTTGCGAATGATACGATACTGTGTGTTCTCTGGACTTTATTTTGAAATAGAATAATGAGCATTTACTGTAACATTGCTAAAGCAACTTAAAATATTTCAGAGAGTGGATCCACAGAAGACCACTAAAAATAAGTTACGTCACTACCACGAAAATAATAAAATAGTAAAAACCAAATTATCCAAATTGGAAAATATGGAAATCGGAATTTGCAAAAAGCTACAATCACCCAAAATAGTAAAAACCCGGTAATCACAATATAATCACCGTATCACATCCAGAAAAAATATCAGATCCTACATATCATCATTCTAGGCAAAATTGCTTGCAGAAGAAGTTCTTGAAGATGCTTATCCATGGCTTAGAGCTGAAAATTTGTACTAGAAAACTACAAAATGTTAATTTAAAAAGTTAAGTTTAAAAACGTAGATAATTTAAAAGGTTAAATACCTAAAGATTTCTTACATAAATATGATGCTTTTTGCTACTTAATGCCATTATTCGTTATTTAAATAATATTATTTTGTTTGTTTTCTTATATCATCATCGACTTTTAAGTCTATAGTAAGTTTAGGAAAAAAATTGAAAACCAAGGAAAATGGTACTAATTGACAAAATTTTGATTTTTGAATTTGAAATGGCATAAATGCATCGGATAATTGTATTCATCAATATTATTATTTTAAATTTCTACTGCTTTTGTGAATTTTTATAGATTCACGTTTAGTTTCGTATTAAAAATCCTGTAAAACAACTTTTTTTTCCAAAATTTCACCAAAAATAAATTTATACTAGTTTACCAATTTAGTGTGTAGTTACTATTCTTTCATATTATATTTATTTTTATTTTACATTTACCTACTTATAAAAATTATTATCATTATCTACGTTTACACTAGAGGTGAGTCGTTCGTGAATGAACTGGTTTTTTAACTGTTAACTTTAATATCAACCGTTCATGAGTTTAGTAGCCGTAATAAAAAAAAATTAAACAAAAAAATGAGTGATTGTCACTAAGAGTCTCTTCTTGCTAGCAACAACATTTTCTGTCATATTTCAAACAGAACGAACTGAATTGTAAAAATGGAAAATCGTTCATCAATTTATAATATGCATACTAATATAATAAAATCGACCAATAAATAATGAGGTGGCGCTTACTTTGTGGAAATTAATTTTAAATATTATGAGTAAAACAATATTTTGGTTCTTGCTACTAGTTTATTTTTGAGTATTTTCTAACATGTATCGGAAACCTCTGGAAGGTGGACCAATGGAAGGAAACGGAGGTTTTAGAATTATGTTGTGTTATACTAAAAAAAAAATTTGAAAGAAACAAAAATATATTTTATTCAAAAATACCAAATGATTTCACCCGTTTCTTTGGCTGGTTATATGATATCATTAGACATCAATTTGTCAAAGGATGTGAATAGCCCGGAGGGCTCTCTATTTTAAAATTTCTTTTTATCTCCCAACTCCAAAATTAAGTCCTTGTTAGATTTTACAATGGTTTTTTATTTGCTAATTACAATTACTTTCCATATATTCTTAAAGTATAACTGCATTGGAGAACTACAACCACTTTAAACAATTCACTCGAGACTTCTTCAGTTTTTATACAAGTAGTCATCTAAATATAGAAAGTAGGGCGCACTGTCCCTCCCGCCGGCTCTGTGTGAATAAACGACCAAAATGAACAACATTGTGAACGACAGTTTCATCAACTGAATGAAACTTTCCATTACTAGTCCACACACAGGTCGACCACAGTGTTTGACGGTGTCATCCATCAATGCGTTATAAAAATGGTTGAACCACCCTTTTATTAAACTCAATGATTTTATAGCCCTTAAAACAATTTTTTCTTTCGATTTGTAAACTATGTTCACAAAATCTATTTTCTTTTTTAGTTGGATTGGGTTTGTTAAATTTGAATCATATCAGAAATATATTTCACAGATTTGTAGATATAAGTTTCATTTTTTAAATGAGCACGGAACATGTGTCACATCAATATTCTTAATTTTTTCAAACTAAGCTAAATGCTTGTGCTATGATAACAGGACTAATTACCTGGTCTTCTGGAATGGGACTCAAACCAACGACCAACGGACCACCAGGCTAGAGTCTATAAGTGCTCGATCAATAACCTAATAAGGTTTGAATTCATTAATCAATTCAGGTTCAAAATTTCTTTACGGTATTCCTTGTACAGATCATACATTCTGTTAACATTAAGAGTAAAAGTACGTCTAGAGTACAAATTTAGGGTAATTGTAGAAAAGACTCGATGTGGTGTATTATGTGTAGTTTTGTCATATTTTTAATACTGATGTATGATGTCACAATTATCAACAAAAATATCGATGATTATTTTGGTTACTAGCTGTAACCCTTCAAAAATGACGGAACGTTGGTTCGCGTCTTTATATATTTATAGTATCCTTTTGGCGGTCCACGGAGAGGCGGCGCTAACAACATTCGTCAAGCAGCCCGGGGTTCACGCCCCATCTTCGGTCGTTTAATTTGTTTTTTTAGCCATGAATTCGAACGAAATTACGGACGTACAGACAGACAACTTAATTATTATGTTTGATTCCCAGAGTACCTGGCATGTTTAATTCTTTTCCATTTAATTGTTTCAAATTAGAAATCATGTTTTTTCTCGCGATTTCACTGTAGAAGTGAAATGTTACTGGTTCGCGTAATAAAAACTTTACGGGGAGCAAATAACGTAGGGTTGTTGAAATTCTTTTTTTGAAATAGATTTTTTTTAGTCACTGTTCTTTGTTTGAGTAATGTTCGTCGAACGACAATATTGTGATCAGTGTTCCCAGCACTACACCAAAATCATTCACTTTCTCCAGAAAATATTCAATTAGTCAGAAATCAAAAACGGCTGATATAACATATTTGTATTAATATTTTTAGAAATCTCGGCGATACGTAACCATCTAGGAGACGCATCATATTTGAGTCCAATATAGATCATGAAATTTTATACCCAACTTTGTAATTAATTCATTTTTGACAATTTGGTAGTTACAACGTTTTAGCTCTAAGCTATCTATGTATAGTTCGATTATAGACTTACTTTGATATACAGTTAAACTATTTTGAGCTACTGTAAAAAAAATATGATTACATGAATACATACAAATTTTTTTTTTTAAATTTCAGTATTAATTACTTAATAAAATATTTCGGAATCAATTAAATGAAATAAATTTATGTGACAGTATCATTATGAGTTTAAGAATGAAATTATTGAAGATAATTGCACCATTTTTAAACTGAAAATTCATTAATAGAAAACCATTTGTTTTTTGAAATTAACTATTTATTATTGACGCTTGAACCTAAAACTAATTTGATTTTCAATTAAAAATTAATTTCATCGAGTGTATTGTATATTTAGAGTAGTAACTCTTTGATGCCATTTTTGGTGAATGTTGCTAATCAGTGTTATCGTTGTAATTCTAGGAAGCTACGGACATACATTAGAATTTAGGAGAGTTGATGATGACATCTCTTACAATTTTATGTAAACGATCTCATTTGTTTTTTAAGTATTATTAAATACGGTACATTACACTACTTAATGTAAATTTTCAAATATTTAAAATCAAGGATGCCAACATTTTATTTTATTCATTTTAAATAATTGCAGAAAACTGGATTCTGTAGTAGGGTGATAACGATGCCCACCCTTGTGCAAAGGTCGAGGGTTACTCCTTAGCGGTCAACCAAGTCTGGCCTATATTGTCTTAGTGCTTTAGTTTAGTTTGGAATACTGGGAATATTGATGTGAAATGTTTCCGTCTAGCGCCGTCTTCCTACTTAGTTCCACAGAAAACGTTGCAAGTACCTGCACATGAAGTAGAATGAAAAAAATAGCAATAGCATAAGCATAAAACATGGGCATTCGTGTATTAAACTGTTAAATATAATTATAATTTATGGAATCAAATCAAATTTAAATTTAATTAGTGATATTCTAAGAATTATAATTATTTTATTATTCATACATAAATAGATCAACAAAACATCAGCCATGAAGATGGACCCTTCATGGGATCTGAAACGTTGGCCAGAAAGGCCGTAGAAATACGTCAAAATATTTCAGAAAACTCAAACTAGAAGAACACCCAATTACGATTTCCGAAACTGTTTTTTTACTCTACCACCATGAGGCCTAATTATTAGAATGTATGCACTGCAAATAATAGTGTTGAAAATGTTAGGTATACAACAATACAGGGTTATTTACGCAGATATGCGACATCAAAGTTTGCATTTCTCATTTTTTTTTCAATATTTCTGACTTATTTTTTGTAAAATGTTAGACTATCATCACTGTAATTTATATCGAATATGAAAAATTCATTCTCTCTAATACAAGTCAAATAAAATAATAAAATCCTTTGAATTGGAATGGAAAACATTCCAATTCAAATTTCTGCCGGGTTTTTATCATTTTATTTAATTATTGAAATAAATGAATTTTTCGTAATCGATATAAATTACTGTAATGATAGTTCAACGTTTTGTAAAAAATAAGTCGGAAATATTGAAAAAAAATACAAACTTTGATATTGTATAACTCCATAACTATTGATATTGATATCACGGCTGCTCGAACATTTTCGACTCATAATCAAGGCAAGAGTACATTCTGCGGTTATTAGTGTTTCCAAATAAGCCTGCATATTAAAATATAAGTATGCATGTAATTCTCCTGGTCAAGATCGAAGAAAAACATAACAAATAAAAATATAAAAAAACATAAAAAAAAATAATAAATAAAAACAAAACAAGAAAAACAAAAACAAAAAGATCGAAAAAAAAAAGAAAATGAAAAAAAAAAAAAAAAAAACTTACCGATACAGTATTTTTTTTTATCTTACTCTGAGGTACTTTCTGGAAAAAAATGTCCTGAAAATATTTTTTGAGGGTTGATTTACATCTTTTAGTCTGAAAGTAAACCGTCTAATTTATTTCTAATCATTCCAAGAAATGAAACTTCCTTTCCAATCATTTTGATTTTACTCAGGTTGATAGCTGTTATTTTTTTAATCCGTCCATTCAATTTGATTCCGAATTACTAACTTTCCTTTCAAAATACAGATGCCGTCTCGTGGTCGTTTGTGTTCAATTGCGGCGATTTGTTCCGTAATGTTGTTTTGTTCGCTTGAGTTGTGTTTGTTCCTAAAAACACGGTGTTGTAAATATTATTTTTTGTTATTGACATTTCATTTCATTTCTGATTATCTGAATTATAGTTTCGTAATTGAAAATAGGTTTTTCTGGGTTACACCTCTATTTAATTCAATAATTATTTAACTTAATTTCAACATTATATTTAGTTTATTACGGAAAACAAATTAAAAGTAGTATATTCAATAATTATCGTAATATTATTTTATGCAGTGGCCCAATGAGTGGCCCAAAAAGTCTTGTTTGGAAGCCATTGATATGGAACTGATATTTTTTCCAGTAGAAGAATTATTTAAATTCACTATCGCATGTTCTAGCCTCATTCTAGACCAAGTAATTTAGTCTTATTTTTCAAAGTACATTTAGATTAGTTTGAAAGTAGTACTTAAGGATATTTAAAAAAAAAACATAACTGTCAGGTTAATGTTTTTTTTTGGCTGTTCAATGGTTTGTCATTTTTTTCCTCTGAAACTAGGTACATTAAAAAAATGTAGTTAATTTTTGATAATAATGACTCAACAATTAAAATGCGTTGAATCGCATCGCGTGTTGAAATAAAATAAATATTTACTGTAAAAACGTTGTGGTTAGTCGTTTTTAAACATATTTATATATTTTTTTCAATTGATTCAGCAACACTGTAGATTGATATTTAAAAAAATATTGATTGTATTATTTGTATATATCTACTTATATTATTTGATTAATTACACCAACACGTTTCGGAAATACCTTTCCTTCGTCAGGGTGTCAATCAAAATATCAGAATGAAATGTCTTTTGTTTTTCTAAATTATTTGAAAAATTATTTTTAAATATTATAACTGAAGTTCTTGATTACTCGCACGTATTGGAAAATTTTTTAGAATTGGGCTAGAAGTTAAATTTAATTGATTATTAATAATATTTTGTTTACTATTTACATGCTTTACTAATTTGTAATGATTCTAAATTATTCAATTTCAGACCAAAATTATCTACGTGTAAAATAGAAAGTCATAAATTTTTATCAAAACCGTGATCATTTTCTAATAAATGATTTGAAAATTCAGAAAAACCATGATTATTCAGAGATCTTAGATTCTCGTTAACTCTAACATTGAAATAATACAATAATAAATAAATATTAATATTAAATCAATATTTTTTATATTTATATTTGACCTTTTTTTTGCATTTCACACAAATGATTTTGGAAAACTTTTCATACATTTAAGAATTTAGGCATTTAAAATAAGTTATTATTGCGCTGCTTTTTGTATTAGAAAAAACAGGTCGAAATTTCAACATCACTGTCAAAAAATATTTAAGATTTAAAAAAATCATGAATATCCAGAATTTATTAAAAGTATTATAGTCTGTATATTTTTTCCGTTAAAAAATAAAAGACAAAAAAAATAATACAAAAAAATCATGCTTTTTTTAATCCAAATTCAGGTTCATCTATTTTATGTATAAGTATTGTTGCTTAATTTGAAATATGTAAAATAAATAAAACTTGCAAAATTAACCGAAATGACCAACTAATTTTAACCAACAGGTCGATTTTTTACTCAGGGCACATGTGGTCGGCCACTAACCAATCTGTTACAAGCTTTATATTTCATTATTATAATATTAGTACATATATTTGTTTCATGTTAAATTTTATATATATACCCTATTTAATAATACTAATCACATCTTAATAATAATAATGATATTATCGAAGTCCTTCATCAGCTGAAACTAGTAGGTGAAAAAAATAAATTTTGGTTTAAAGAATGTTTTATTATGTTAGTATAATGGTTAACTACAAAGAAATTCCGGAATGTTTTAATTATAACTATTATAAATGTGATATTTTTACATTAAATTTAAAACAACAATACACTGCGCGCGGTATATGTAATGTGTCAACCGATAGCATACGTCAACTGACGCCAAGTTATTGCATACCTGTCTTACGTGAAGTGGTCATATAAACTTTGTCTCTTTCTCGCACTGATACCGCTTACACGTACGTGGACGTGTATCGGTACACAATACATTCCTGAAGTGCCTTGACCAAAAAATCGATCTTGTTTATACAGTCACGTAATAGAATTATATTTGAATAAAAAAATGCAAACAATGTATGGAGGAAATAATATTTTCAGATACTTAACGGTTGATTTTAATAAATAAACTCAAGTGGTTAAATATAATTATATATTTTATAACATCAATATTCATGTACTATACTGTATAGTGTCTCGTTGATAGTAGTAAATATTACAGGAAACTTATTCATTCAAATTTCAATAGAAAATATTCTGTACACTTTGGGTAAAATGTTGACAGTTACGGAGATAGGCATCATCAAAGTTTGCATTTTGCTATCAATATTTCTGAATATTTTTTTTTTACAACGGTAACTTATGCAGTATAATAAAAATTCATTCGTTTTGATACTAAAATGCTATAAATATTTCTGAATATTTTTTTACAACGGTAACTTATGCAGTATAATAAAAATTCATTCGTTTTGATAGTCAAATTAAATTTTTCAAACTTTACTAAAATTTTAGAAAGGTTTTTGTAAGGTTTTTGATATTCTATTTGACTTGTAGGTATTCAAATGAATGAATTTTTAATATTCAATATAAGTTACGGTAGTGATAGTCCAACGTTTTACTAAAAAATTGAGAAATATTGAAAAAAAATCAAGCATTGATGTTGCGTATTCTGCTACTATTTCATCCATTACTCGTTAAGAATTTTTTTCTATTCAAAATCGAATGACGAAGGCTTCCCCGTAGTTTTTGCTACGAGACACCCTGTAGTGATCATTCCATATATATAGAACAAGATCTATTTAATGTTATGACGCCACTGGTTTGAGTGGTTATAGTAAAAATGTTTTTGAGTAATTAAATCACTCAAATAAAACATTTTAAACATTTTTCAACTTTGTGTAAAACATGGTATGTTTAATGCTCCCAGATTTCTAAAGATTTTCCAGGATTTTTCACAGTTTTCACAGCGCTCTCGGTAATGCCTTACGGAGTGTCCGGACGTCCTGTAGGCGAGAAACAGGAAGCGGAAACCGAGGCGAAGAAATTTTATTCATTTTTCATGGAAAGTAAAACGGCTCATTGCGGTCCACTGAGACGGGTACTTAATTCTTATTTGAATCAAAAAAAATTTTACCGGAGTATATTCAAGAACACTCCGCGCAAATCTCGTTCCTTTTTTCATGTCATTGTATAGATAATTCCTTTTTATGTATAAAAAATTGTAAAATATTTTATAGCCGATCATTTTTTCAATATTTTAATACTTTTTCACGATGCGTTTTCAAAGCTTATAAAGCAAAAATAAATCCGTAAAAACCGAGTTTTTATTATACTCCCTTTCTAATTGAAACGGGTTTGCGCCTACTCCACGCGTCGGGCTCGAAAATTACTCAATATATAAATAGTTAAAATTTCTAAAAATTTAAAATTATACTATAATTATTAAATTTTTTCAAATGAAAATTTGTTAAATCATTTTTATCGTCGCCACGAGTCTGCCTGCAATGTTTCAGCTCAATTGGATCCCGGGAAAAATGTTAAAAATCGATCCAAAGTTTTTTCGACAGACAAGCAGACGCTACGAGTTAAAAGTAACCCATAAAAACCAAGTTTTTACTCCATTTCTCATTTTCGGGTTTCGTGTCTACATATGCGTAGGAATCTCCATACTGAGTTGTGTTAAAAAACCATTAAAAATTTGAAAAATCCAAAATTATACTATAATTTTTTTTTAACGAAAATTTGATAAATCTTTTTGATCGTACTTGCAAAGTTTCAGCTCGATTGGATCACGGGAAAAGGGTTAAAAATCGATCCAAAGTTTTTTCGTCAAGCAAGCAAGCAGAAGCCACGAGTTAATATAAAGGGATTAAGAAAGAGAGTAATAATAGAAACATCTAAACATTTTTAAACGATGACAAAACAATCGCAAAATTATTTGGAAAACATTATAGCAAAGTTATAACAATAAAAAACTAATTTCGATGTACATGTGCAGGGTGCCTTGTAGCTAGTAGCTAAAACATTGAGGAAGTTTTCTTCATTCAATTTCGAATAGAAAATATTTTTTTCACTATGGGTGAAATTTTAATAGTTAAGAAGATAAGCTACATCATATTTCGCATTTTTTATCAATATTTCTAACTTAGCTTAGCGTCTGTAAAACGTTTAAGTATCAAGAAAAAAAATCAATTCGAATTTCCGTACGGTTTTCATAATTTTATTTGACTTCTACTAAAGTGAATGATTTTTTAATATTCGTAATAGTTAAGTGTGATAAATATTTTCTATTCACCATTGAATGAAGAAGACTCCCTGAGTTTTCGCTACTAGCTACTAGACAACTTGTATGTGAATGTGAGAGCAACTACTACTACTGTGAGACTCTAATTTACACTAGCCGGGTGAAATCACGGGACATAATTAAATTAATATAAAAAATGTCAAGACCGTGTACTTTGGTGACGCGACCCTTGCACGTAGCCCGAGCCGCGCGCTGATTGACGTGTCACGCAAGAACCCAAATAAATACGATTCTGCGTCGCAACATTTAATTGGTATTGAAATATCAACGAACATATGTCAAAAGATATAAATGATGCTTCACTTATTATGTTTTTATTAAATATTCATTATTCACTTATTCAAAACATATTTTAATATATTTTAAATTACTACTGTTACTAATATCATATATTTGGCCGTATTCTGGAAATATTAATATTGGGATCATAAGATTGTTATCGTATACACTAATACACGAAAATTTAAAAAAAAAATAAACGAGACATAGGTGTTTGTTTTTTTAAGTTTCTACTTGAGAGAGAGAGAGAGAGAGAGAGAAAAAGAGAGAAGTAAGTACCTGACGGTTATCCGTCAATTATTATTATGTATATTTCTAAATCATTTCTTCGCAATATATGCTAGGATACATGTTAAAATGTTCGATATTACTTGTTTACAGTCTTATGTATCTATATTACTAGCTTGTATCTGTTGTATTTCCAAATAAATAAAGTTTCAATTATAAAATTTTCTCAACATCGAAACGCGTTTGGATTTGAAAAAATATATTTTTGCGAATAATCTCTTTTCTTGTTTTGAAATAAATCATATTCAATGCATTTGAAAAAGCGTATCGTGTCATACCAGTGGAAATACTACCCCGGGTATAAATATTTCATTTCCAATGAAAATATGAAATGAAAATTGAAAAATATATCGCACTTTACTGCGCCATAATAGCAGTCACTGCAGTCTTATTTGCAATATACATATCCAAGTTATTATTTGTGTCAGTGGCGTAGCAACGCCATTGCAGCCAATGCGATGCATCAGGGACCATGGGGAATCAAAGGTCCGCGTCGTAGAATACATTTGGTATTGATACTTTTCCAATTACCTATAATATGGAACAATATTTTTTTTAGTCTATTGAAGCAAAAAATAAAATTAAGGATTATTCTCATAAAAAACGGTAAAAAAATATTGAGTATTAGTATTTTATTTTGAGTAAAACATTCATGTTTGTTCCAAATGCAAAGAAAATAATCATTCAGAATATTTTGAGTACGTCCAAATCTTTCAGAACAGTACTGGATTTTGTCACTGGAACATCATTAATCAATCATTATGTATTATAGATGTCTCGCAGACACGAAACTGTATTTTTATGGGAAAAAGTAGGTATAGAAGTCTTTTTGGTGTACGTAGGGCTTACGACCTTTCGTACGGCTGGCTTAAGTGATCACTTTACACAATGTAACGTTCTCCATTTCTACCCATGTTAGAATAATACCATGTCTACCATTTTCTGGAATTTGTATAATATTTAAATTATACGCCACGTTTCACGTATGAGTTGCAACAATCCTCAGCGCGGCCGGTACCAAAGCATTTTCATTCCCCTTAAATGACTACAGATATCGCTAATGAGACATCTATAATATATATTGATTAAAATAATCTTTATTGGGTATTCATGTTTATTCTAACTGTAAAGTATGTAAAATATATGTCAAAGTATATTGTAAAAAGATTCCATCTTAACTAAGCGATAGAGATATTCAAGATTAATATATTTTATTAGAATAATTCCATTACTTTGGACATACTTTTTATTTAGTTAAGGATAAAAACCCTTACAAATTCGCCATTTGATATTATTTAATGAAAAACTATACGTGTACGATTTAATATAATATTCAGTCAGTGAAAAGATTTTTAATTAATTTTATTTATTGTACCTACTGACAATGCCAATACTTGTGTGTAATTTTCAAAAAAATGCTTTATTACCTAAGTAAGTGTGTTATATTTCTTCTAAAAAGTAACAATTATAAAGATAATGATGATGATTTATCATTTATCGTTATAACCGTGAATGAATTTTAATCACTTCTTAAATTACAAATATTAAAATCTCACCGACATTTTTCCTAATCAACTGCTTTCAATATTGGCAATATTCTAGAGGCTATTTTCTTTGTTAAAGTTTTTAATCCCCTCAGAGAGCAGGTGTGTACAGCTTACCCCACAGTATCTTTTCAACCAATCTTATTGTACTTATTTTTTAAGCATTATCCGTTTTGCTTTCCTCGAATCTTATTACGCTTTTGATATAAATTTTCATTACAAACTGCCAATCTCCTCTTGTCATTCACATACCAGGTACTGAGTAGATTTAATCGATTAGTAGGCGAGTTTATGCTTGCCTACTAATCTGATTAATGTCCGGGGAGTTAATCCATTCTATGTGCAACTGTGCATTAAATATGTTTCCGGCGGCAGCAAACTAAATCCGTTTTTCATATTTAAGGCTTCGACAAAAAAAAAACGAACTTTTTAAGAAAAGTATAACCGATGGGGAAGGTCTGCTGCCAAACTAAATTTATTTTAAAATTTTAGCCTCTAAAATAGCGCTGTACGTAAGGGAATACATTTTCCACTCTCAAGTCACTAATTCTTATATATTCAGTAGAATATATAATTTTTAAAGTGCAGTTTATTTCCTGTATCGAAATAATATACACCACCTATTTTTTTCTGTATGAATAGATAACGATGTGATTGAAATCAAGAATTAATTTTATAAACTTACCTACCCCACACCACATTAATTGTTTTTGACATCTACCAGTTTCGAAACCACCGTATTAAATTTATGGAACAATTATTGTGCATAGGTCCTGACGAAGATACATTAATACCAACTCAAAACAAAACTCCTTTATGTACAGATCCACAAATTCATTTAATACAAACTATCACCACATTGAAATTTTCAACGCAACAATAAGAAACATAAAACAAACAATAGCTACACTACCGCACCCAAACTAATTTGTACATTATATCTTCCCTTCTACTCCCGTCCCACATTCCCCTCCACCCTCTCCATTCGCTATTAATGTATGTTAAAGTAAATTTTTAAATTCAGTGGAAAATTTTTAAGATTGTTTTAAAATAAATAAATAAACACACAAATACACACACTCACACAAACTCACTATTGGACATGTTTTTTCTTATTTTTTTATCGATTGTATATATGCGTTTTCTTGTAATTGGCCCAAAACTCTGTACATCAATTATTGTTTTTTTTCAAGATTGATTAATTATATGGCTGTAAGAAAACCAATAAATGAAAATAAAAATAAAAAAAAAATAAAAATAAAAATATCGAAACCGGCATGCGTTAAAATTATGAATTACTCTGAATGAAACTATGATCCGTCAAAATAGCGTAGCGTCTTGGAAGCTTTAGTAACGGTTATTGTCACATAGAAAATTATGTTTCTTTTTTTCCTTTTTACTCCCTTTCTTTTAACTTATAACGTCTGCTTGTCTGCTTGTGTGCTTGTCTGCCGAAAAAATTTGGATCGATTTTTAACCCTTTTCCCGTGATCCAATCGAGCTGAAACTTTGCAGGTAGACTCGTGGCGACACAATGGATACAACGACGTGGCGATAAAAATGTTCTAACAAATTTTCGTTTAAAAAAATTTGATTATTATAGTATAATTTTGGATTTTTCGAAATTTTAACGGTTTTTTTCAAATTAAAAACCATATAAATGAGAAAGGACGACGCGTGGAGAAGGCACGAAACCTGTTTCAACTTGTCTAAAAAAAGTATACATGGAATAGATTTTACAGATGAACTTAAAGCAGAGGAATATGTTGATAGAACATAAAATTGGAAACAAGCGTTTAGCTTTCTTTGAAAATAGTAAGAATATTGATGTGACACGTATTCCGTGTTCGCATCTCTATTAAAAAAAAAAACAATACATATGAGAATAGGAGTATAATTAAACCTTGTTTTTATGGGTTAGTTTTTTATAGATACCTTATTATTATTTGCGCCATCAGATAGCGTTAGTGAAGGACAAGTATGTTTTTTTGTTACTTTTTATACGTTGTTATTATTTATTCTGTATATCATTATTGTGCCTTTTTGTAGCATTAGAGACGTTGTCACATTGAAAATTATGTATTTTGATGACCATTCACAAAGATAACGCTATAACCATTAGAAATATTTATTTTAGTTTCAAAGTAATTTATTTTATTAATTTATCTTTAAATTCTGAATATCCATCGAAATAAAACGCATTATATTTTAACATTAAGAATATTGACTATTTTAATTTTTTTTAAATATATTATGCGTACTATACATTATCATCATCATCATTCGGTTCAGCATGGTATCCAAAACCAACTGCAGAAAAATGTTCTAAGATATCTGTCTCGATTCCAATCTCTCCAAACTGAAACCTGCTTCATAACTAATTCATACATGTAAATCTTAATAGAAAAGGATAATTTAAGAGCTGTTAAAAATTTGAGTCAGATTTTATTTAATTTTATGTAAAATATACTCATAAATAACATCGAGGAAACCGTGTGGATTTACTGGTAATATATTACTATAGAAGAGTACGTAAAGACGCGTAGCACTTTATATACTTTTCAAAAGGTTTTAACAATGCAAGAAGAAAAATTCTTTTCCTAAGAACTTCCTCCAGTGAATGAAAAAAATAAGATTGATTGCGTTTGACAAGTAAATTGTTCAGAAAATTCAGAACTTTTTTACTTGGTTTTCTTTTTCATATATTTTTGGGGTCGTGTACGAAACCCATAAAATTTTCTGGAATAGTTCTGAGATATTAAGGCGCTAAACGCGGCGCGGTAGAGAGCCACATGTAAGTGTTAGTGGATAGACTCTACAATACCTTAATTTTCTGTTTTAAGTTATTTATTCGTCAAAAATATCGATTGTGTCAATTTATAGGAATAGTTAATGGTATGAATGACATTTATGTTTCATTCCTCGAGTTGATTAGCTTTTCCTGATTAAAAAATGTGTATTATAAACAGTGTACTTCCGGCGGCATAAGGAAGCATAAATTTTTCATCAAGATATATTTATTATAGATGGAAAGTAGATATGGAAGTCTTTGAGAGTCTACAGAGCTACAGAGCGGTCATGTAGCTGGCTTATGTGATACTTTTCACAATGTAAATTATTTTACCCAAGATCGACCACCATACCTACAAAACTTTGTAATTTTATGTATGAGGGGTATAATATCAAAGGCAGCAATATCCTAAAATAATAATTGAATGCAGTCATCGACTATTATTAATTTAGAATGGACTGATTTTTTAGATTTCCTGCCTTTGCTTTTTTACCCCACATATATTGTATTGACCTACCACATTTCCTCTATAGTTGAAATTTGTCATTTTGCACGAAACAGTATAAGATATCGCTGCTGATAATGAGACTTTAGAAGTTCAAAAATTTACAAATGTTCAACATTTTTTTTGATTTATGAGATTTAAAATTTTAGTTAATTTTTGTAGAGAACAAATATGAATTAATGGAGGCGTGGTTATGATTAGAAGGATGATGATACTCCGAGTCATGCAGGGAATGTAGATAGTGGCATGAACAAATGAGTACATACATGAGTTTAATCACTTTACCCAATACTGGTAATGTTACAATAGTGTTTAATGAAATGCGCGATTGCGCGTGAAAGCAAAGAAATATTAATTATTATTATTAATTTATTCAATCGCTTTTAGAATCAATTTAAATATAATAAATAATAGCAGTTTTTTTTAATCCAGTCAATTATAATGTAGTAGGATTCTCAGGCAGGTATCGATACCTTTTATATACAGAACTCGATTTAGAAATACCGGGAATCGAAAATAAATTCATTTGCAAGATAGTGTTTTTCAAACATCCAGCAAAATCAATTTGATGAAATTCGTATTTAGCTTTTAATCATAAGCGGAGTTTTTTTACTCTCGAAAGGAAATGAAAAATCCGCCTGGGCGATGTTCCGGATTTTGAACCACTTTTGAGACTGGGCGCCTCGCATCCCATTTTATTTTTTTTGCTTTCAATGAGATCTGGAAGCTTTTAGCTGTGCGTGTAGTCTCGAATACCTTTCTGCGCCATTCTTGTCGGGAGACGAATGCTCCGACTCGGCAGCCGTTACGGACAGAAAAGGTTTTAATCTCCGAAAGTTTTCACGTTTTTTTTCGGAAAACGGTTCGAGCTTAACTAAAAGGTTTTAAAAGCGGTGAAAGAATTCACGCAAAACCTACTTGATTTTATTTTGGTCCCTATATTTGCGTTCTTCCATACAACGCATACTTTTGTATATCCCTGTGCAAGAATATTCTTAGTGATGTTTATCAGAGTTTTAGTGACTAGCTACGCTTTCTGCCTTTTCATAAATCTTATTAATAAACTTAAGGGATAAGTACACGTTTTGGCACAAGACAGCGTATCCGATGCGGGAAAATTAATACTTTTTGATGTATTAACTTCCGTAAATTTCGATAGAAATTATTTCTTTCGCATAGGGTCTTTCGACGATTTTTTGGAAGTTTTCAATTCACTTTGTTGATACGGATCGATACATTTCGTAGTTCTTACTAGATTTCCATTTAAATTTTATGAAGTATTTATGTGTTAAATATTTCGGTCATGATCGTTAAATGGTGTCTTAAAAAATGAAAAAAACATAATTGTGACTTCATTAATTTTGAACAAAGAGAACAAATTTTGTGATGCAATTTTACATACATATAAAATTTATCGGAGTTTTGCGGCTAGTGTCGGTATGATTATTTTCGATTTGTTATCTTTTCTGAATATAAATCGGTTTTTCCTATGTTTGGACTAAATGCCACGTTGTTTCCTGATGAAGGACTATTGCCCACGAAACATATTGATATTTCAACTAAGTAGTGGTTAATACGAAGTGTATTCTTGTTAATTATATAAATACGTTCTTCATTTAGGAATTATAATTATTTAATCGATCGATTTAAGGTCGGGGATTTTAAGATAGGTTCTATAAAGCCTTATATATATTTGAAAATGTTAAAAACTTATTATATGTAACGGAAACAACGGAGAAATATTACATATATATAAGGCTATGCGACACCTTTCAATGGACGTCAGATGATTCTCTCCATATATATTATACATTTACCGCTCTATGGCGGCGTACAGTTGAATCCTTAAAGGAAAATTTATTTTTTTATATTTAATTAATATAATTATTATAATAATTATTATAATATAATAATTAATATAATAATTAATTTATATTTAACGCAATACATTTTTTTTTTGTTTTACTTTTCTTGTGTTAAAATTTAATGGGTTTTATTAGTTCATTTAGTTAATAGAAATTTATTTATATTAGTACGAAAAAAAAAATTATGGGTACGCGATATTGCGTGCACAGTGATCCTTGATCCTTGTACCATGAGAGAATAATAAGTGACGACGGCTCAAACGTAAATACGGTTTTGCCATTACTATTTTTAGGTACTTAAATACAGTTTTATTTAAATGGTGATGACAAGATGATGTATTAAAAAATCTTAATATTATATCATCTTCTGATGAGTGATGAGTTGAACCGTAATGGTGACTGTGATTGTATGATTAATATTCAATCGTAAAAATGATTGGTATCTGATATTATTTATAATTTATTGAGCATTGCGTAATGTTAGAACTATTGGAGGTTTAGTTTTTAAATTATGAATAATGGTTACCAATCATCGCTGCAATCGAACACAACTCTGACAGTCCATTACAATCAGGGTTAAAATGACGGTTAAGCTTATCAAACATAATAATTTCGTTGTCTGTCCATCTGTCCGTCTGTCTATCCCCGTAACTTCGTGTGACGTCGGTAATTTCGTTCAAATTCATGACTAAAAAATGAAATTAAACTGCCGGAGATGGAGCTTGAACCCCGGGCCACCAAACTCGAACCGGCTGAACCGAACGCATGTTGCTACGGAAGCCTCTCTGTAGATCACCAAAAAGATACTATAAATACATGCAGGGCTTAGCAAAGATGTTCTATCATTTTTGACGGGTTACAGCTAGTCACTATATAAAATCATATATGTTCTATTGGAAGCTTTCTCTAAAGGCTTCCTTCGTAAAATACGTCACGAAACTGCGTTAAAAGCCGAAAGTTAGATGTATAATTTTCATAGAATTTAGGATCACTTACATGAGGTTCGCGGGTTTTTACGGATATTCAGTATGTTTGTAGTCTTTAATGGTGAATAATATGTAGAAAAAAATCTTTTTATGGGTAGTATATTCCGGGTAACGGCTTTATTTTGTTTGCGAGTAATTTTGTAATTCCCGAGAGTTCATCGTCGTGTTTCAAAATTAAATTGTTACCTATTCATATTGAAAGCTTCTTCCTCTCAACCACTTTGCGTAATGAAATACTATTTTTTCACTCGTGTCATCAATATGCGTGACCTTTTGATGGCTCTTACGTACTATTATCGACATTTACTAATTTAGTTTTATTGTCAACCTACTACTTACTTTAGTTTTATTTTCATACGCTATTAAGCAGCTACGCAATGCCAGTATTCTGCAATCGTAGCCACTCCTTTAGTAAACTGCGGTCTTATCGTATATAATATCAATTCTTGCGGATTTTAATTTAATATATCAATATTTTTGACATACCTACATTATTATCTATATATTTTTTACATCAGATTTAAATACTCATATTTTATTTGATTTTAACTCACAGTTAACCCTTTTGAATTTTGTAACGAGTCACTATTAATGTATACTATAGAATATAATGAGTATAACGTAAATAATGAGATTTAGATATTCGTACTGCTAATCGCAGGTGTTGCTTAATTTTCGGTTAGAATCATCACCTGTCACGCTGACTGGTGTTGATTTTTATTTAATTAATTAACCGAGTTTATGAAAAAGATTCGAATCCGAAATCAGGGATGCAGGGTAATAGGTAATTATTATGCATGTAACTGAGTTTGCAACCCTTTTTAAAAAATTGATTATTAATTATAAACGAAAGAAGCATGAAAATTTGCTTATGTAGTCGTAGTCATATATTGTATCATCAATTTTTCCGCTTCGTTGCATTTTTGCTTGTCAATTCATGCTTCGCGCAAGTGAGGTATCTTAGCGCTTCTTTCCATTGGACGACTTTCCATGGCAATGTATTTTTATCGTATATATAATAAATAATCCTTTATTATCTACGAGAAAACTAAATTTCGAAAAATATATTTTTATTCAGATTCATCATGTACCAGTAATAAATTTTATGTTAGATTAAAAACACCCCTTAAAGTATGTGATCCATTTCACAGTTATTATACAGGTATAATAACAAAAAATGATAATAATCGACTATTTTTACTATTCGTATTTTATTCTTTAGGCCTCGGGCAGAAAAACATTAATTTGTTGATTTGTTTCATAATTTTGTACTCGCCCTTTAGAGAATCAATGTGATTTCGGTAAGGTTTTTTTCTATTCAACGTATGTATATGATTAACCAATTTACATAAAGAAAAAAGTTTAGGTTTTTAGATTTAGAACTAAGTTTGACATTTTTAAAATATTTATTGCATTGTTATAATATTTTATCCCTGGCTGCTAATTGTAGCGTGGTAGTTCGCTGGGATGGTTTGGTTATGTGAAACGGATGAGCGAGAAAAGGTCGATAGAGAAAATATAAGGCAAGATTTGAAGTGGCTTGTTCAGATGACCCAAAAATTGAATGACACTTTAAAGCTTCCTCAACCGAAGACTGCATGTGATAATGGATGAACATAAACATGGAAGTGGTTTACCCGGATTGAAGAGCGTGGTATTTATTCTATCCTCCCTGCCTACCTGTGCAGAAAATGGCGTTAGTTATTTATTAATTTTAAATACATAATCTTACTATTTCACACTCCTTCTTGCCCGCTACAAGTGCATACGCAAAAATCTATTATATAATATTTTTTAATATTTTCATTTTTCAATTTACTTATTACTTCTAGAAAGAAAACCATATTGCCTGTCTTGAAAGCTTACTATTCCCTCATTCATATTCATTCGCTCACTCTTTCATCGTTTTGTTTTATCGTTTCAAGCAAACTGGCTTACGGTAGTATTTTGCGGACGATCTCTATTTACAACCTTCCCATGACTTGCTCTTCTTATATTATTCATGTATTTATAATTAATAATTTTATTTACTACCAATAGAATTTTCTTCATATGTGTGAGAAAAATGCCTTAATAAATCTTTCTCGATTTCTACACGCAGGTTCACATTCAGTACCGAATTATTCCATCATTTTCATCATTGTTAAATTTTATTTTGGTGTTTTAGCACTTTGTCTCTGTAAACATGAACATAAACTATTTTGTGTTGTTTATAACGTTAAACATATTATGTTTGGTGAATATTTGAAATTCTTCCGCTTCGTAACTTTCGTATTTTAACACGTAAAACAATGCTCGGAATGACGGAGCGCGAGTTACCTCCAGTTTGGTGTCGCCCCGCGCGTGTCTCCGATATTTCCCCTTTGCCGTCCCCCACCCGCCAGCT